>VXBT01013267.1:293745-332127 GCA_013400235.1 Oriolus oriolus
TGCTAAGTTCCCTTAAGAAGAGGAGGCCTCATGGCAGTGAATGTTTTCAAGAGCAAGATCTGCAAGTGTGAACTGCTCACCTCTGGATCTGCTAGGCGCTGAGATAGCCCTACCACGAAGACAAGGTTCTTCTGTACAACCCGTACACTGGCCAAATGTTTGCGATTCTCTGATATCTTCTGTTTCCTCTCATTTTGTTTCTGTTTCTTTTCATTTTTTATCCTCTGCAGCTCTTCCTGGGAGAGTGGTTTGTACACTGCTGGATCTTCTGGATATGGCTAAACATAACAAATACCATTAAAACCAACCCATATAAGAAACAACATATTTGAAAACCATTAATCACCATGTTTTAATGCAAAAATTTCTTTACTCCATTACACTGATTTGATTGCTATGGCCACCCACATTATAGAGGCATTTTCAGTCCTTTGGGAAAGGTAAACATCTTGCATATTTTCGCGGAATTCTCCTATTTATAGGCATAATATTGATTTGGGCAACAGCCACATTCTAACCCAGATACCTAGTCAATTTGCTAACATTACAAGCAGCTGCAACATGACAGCCAACACATCCTGTTATAATTTCACTAATAGAGCTTAGTAAGCAGGGTGAAAGCATGCACTTTATATTTATTGTCTGATCCAGATCTGCGTACTTAAATGTATTCAAGACTGAGATAAGAAATCAAAATATAAATGTACTTTCAGTGGTCCACTACGTTCAAGACAGTAACACCATTACACTACTCAAACTTTACATGGTTAATTTCTAGTGAAGAGACGGATTTCAACACAATTAATGCACACTCACTTAACAGTACTCTTGCCATGCTTATGTACCAGTTTGAACTTTGGTCTCTCCCTCTCTACAAGTAATTCCTCAAACACAGACATAACGCTGTATATTTTAATCTCAAAAGTATACAACAAAAGTACAAGTGTCCTCAGAATCACCTAGAAAGACTACTCTATTCATGCTAAAAAGGCACTAATTTGGCCTGGTCTTGCAGACTACAGTGCACCATGCTCTGCCCCAGATTACTCCTCAAAGCAGTCCCACATTCCTTACCTGTCTCAGTTTTTTTCAGACTGAAAAGTCAGGTTTCACACTGTACACAGAAAGCAATGCTAAGCACAAAAGCAAGTACATAAAATATATCTCAAACAAAAAGAAGAGTTTCTAAACACCAAGAAGTAAAAAATGAGAAGAGTATGGGAGATGTGAATTAAGACAAAGACTTGAGAAAAAGAAGCTAAGCTCAAGCTCACCAGTATGTTGAACTAAGGTCTTTGCTTGTACTACCATAAGCAAAGATTTCAGAGTGCAAGTCCAACAAAAATGAATTTAACTCTTTCCTGACTGTCCTGTGTTAATGACAAGAGTACAACTAGTTGTCATACTAAATAACCTGAGAAAAATCTACAGCAGACGGAAATGTTTAGGTTAAAAGCATATCTTCCCCATAGTTGCATGATGTTACTCAAAGAGCCACCAAGTGCTCAGACCTGATAATCTTCTGAGTACATCCCCAAACCAAGATCCATTTTTCAGTTTAAAGTTCAGCATCATTATGCTACACTTGAGATACCTTCTGAAAATATGCTACAGTTGACTAGAGCAGATGGCATCTCAGTCAAACATCAAGTCCTCTGGAACATGTTTTAGTATCACAAAGGAATTTAAATTTGTAAGACACTTTAGCAGTAGCCAAAGGTGTCCTTAACATGAAAACACAATAAGGACTCAAGTTACCCTTGAAGAACAGTCAAAACCATAACATTTCTCAAAAAGATATGTTACTCAGAGTTAACACTGGATATGTTATACAGATTTCAGAATGTACTTGCTGAATACCAATGACCCACTCATAAGGTCATTTGAGATTTGCTATAGCCAATTAATATCTTGTGTTTTAACACATCTACATATAAGGACTTCTGAGACGCAGAATGATTTTATACTTAATGAGCTTCTCAAAGTTTGTATTAGTCAATCACGTAAACTAAAGAATGTTGGATTTTTACAGAAAATAAAGACTACTCAGGGCAAAGAGTGAGTTAACTCAGTTATCACTGAGTTCAGGTAGGAATGGGAAGAAAAGTGCACCAGTATAACACATAGTTCCAAAAATATGGCTTGCCCTACATCAAGTGATGTTGTATCATATCCACAATCCATTCTTTCAAAGATTAATTTCTACTCCACATCCCAGACTATGCAAGGCAAGGCTTTCAAGAGTGCTGCTCTCTGGTACTGTGCAAGAAAACGCATTCATGGTTTTCAGTAGGTTCAGTAAGGTTCCTGAAGGTCCAAGAAAACTACAGCAAATAGTGCCAAAATTCATCAGCTTCTTTCTTGCCAAGTATAGCCACATTCAGAGCACATTCTCAAGTGAGTAGCAAGTTAGGCAGGATGTTTCTTCTCTGTACAGCT
Organism: Oriolus oriolus; assembly: GCA_013400235.1. NCBI lineage: Eukaryota > Metazoa > Chordata > Aves > Passeriformes > Corvidae > Oriolus > Oriolus oriolus. Next base: position 296,185 of record VXBT01013267.1, read on the forward strand.
ATTTGCTGTTGGAGGTCCTGAACATGAGTTAGGAAACATCCTGGGTAGCTCAAGCATAACCCTGAACAGAACACTTATATGTCCAACTAGTAGTTTATATTTCTACAGGAAAGCATAAAAACTCCCAGTAGGAACACAATTAGGCAGCAGCTTCAGAATCAGGAGAAGAGAAATGTCTCCATCTCAGCAGAAAGTTTGAGACTAGCTGAATAAGAATTTCAGTCATTAAGAAGCAGCAGTAGTTGGTTTGCCACCATGGATGACCACACTTGTTTGAGCAACAGAGTCTTCTGAGTTCTCACTAGATACAGTAGAGCTGTATTATATACATGTTTTGCACATATATCACCCATATGACATGCATATAATGCTTCCAAGGAATAGGACTAGTTTGATATTCTGACTTGCAGGACCTGTAAATCAATCTGCATATACCTCTTCACCTCTTGAATCCCAAGGATAACTCAAACACAATTGACAGGTAGATGATTTTCCTATCTATACATCATGTGTGCCATGGTAACAAATTAGGAGATGTTGCACATATAAAGAGGGTGGAAGGCAAATAAGCACAGCATCAACATTTCAGAAACTAATTCTAAAAAAATTAGTATTAGAAATAATTTTCCTTTCAAATAAGGACAAAGTCAGTCTACAAATAGGAAAATAAATTATTTCATCTTCAGAGTCATTGCTTCCCACAGTGCAGAAGTTCATTAACTCAGATGATGGTTCAACTACAAACAGGTGCATGCACTGAAGACTGCTGGAACATGTCTCTGAAAGCCAAGCAAGGTGGACTGACAGCTGGTGTATCTCACAGCACCATTTGGTACGTTGTTTATGCTGTCTAACCCTACAAATCAGAAGTAGAGAGAGGACTGTACATATCAGAAGCTCTCAGGTCTTGCAACAACTAAATTGGCAATGCTACTGACATGCCCACGTCTTACTGTTTTTTTAAACAAGATACTTGCTTAACATACTATCTCTAATGCCTTAGCTGATAGAGGATTTGAAATCCAAACAAACTAGCTACCTCAAGTGTTATAAGCATTGATGTATTTTCAGATGCAAGACATTAGGAGATATCCACGTCACTGATTCACTAAGTTTAGCTGACACCTTTCACTTAAGTTATACCAATGCTTTTCAGCAAAAACCATTGAGGTTCCCCAAAAAGTGTGCCATCATGGAAAATGACCAAATTTTCCTTATTGAAAAATATAACAGTTAAAACCTAAGGCATCAGTAAGTGCAAGGTAGTCCCTACAAGAACTTCGGCCAAAGTTTGAATGTCTCTTGAAGTCTTGTTTCTCTAATCAGAGATGGCCCTTGATGAATTCTCAGTCTTCCTGACTAATTTTGTCTTGTTATTTAATGTTTGTTTTCTTTCAGACTTTTTCCCCCATTTCCCAATTGTTGAAAGCTGAGCTGTGATTTATCAAGCATTTTGCTTTTGTCATTCCCAGATGGGTCACATTCCTTCCACACAATGGATGTACCAACATTTTCCACTTGTTGTCTTGCTACCAAGTAGGTCCTGAAACAAGAAATACAAAGAAAGTCAATAAGGTCTAGGCACAGTATATACCATTATACTTACATTTTTAAAAAAGGCAATTTCTTATCTATTTCAAAATATCAATTGTTGCACCAAACTATTCTGTTGTGGGATTAAAAACACAGGAGGAAACACTGACATTTGGAGACTGTGCATTAAGACCAAGTGTTCCTTTTACACAGAAGTAGTAGGAGAAACATGGACAAAAACATGCTTAAAGCACGTTTAATTTCTTGATCATCCATGTAGCAGTATACTACTTCTCCACCTCTAACACAAGGTGCTAGGAAAAAGAAAGGTCACTAAGTCAAGGAACTGGAGAAAAAGCCAAAGCCACACCACAGGAACAACTGCGTATCAAGTAATATTATTTGGTGGAAGAGCAAAGTAATTAAGAAACATGAACAAGCTAGGCTTTTTTGCTGTTGGATTTTAAAAGTGCAGGAACTGATGCTAAGGTCTGAGAGAGACATTTTCTAACTAAGCAATTGAAATGGTATGTATTATTCACATGACAAACGGTACCTAGACTACTGAACTTTACAGAAAAGAAAATAGAAATATCACTGCAAAGATAAAAATCACTGGCTTTACAACCAGAACCAGCAAGTCTGCTGACCTGCAAACCAGCTTTCAGCTACAGAAATCTCTTTTGAAGACAGCATATTTTCATTCTAATTTGACTAGTTAGCAGCTATTTCACTCACAGTTAAGAAATTAATTAACTGGAAAAAAGAGGAAGCCTTGCTTAGTATCTTACATTTGGCTACACCTACAGTTCCGAAGGGCATCAGGAACTCAAAGCAAGACAGTTCCATTTTTTTAAAGTAGATATATTTTCACTTAATGAATTAAATAGAAACAATTTCTATTTCTCTAGAAATAGACTCTATTTTCCGAGTCTATTTCAGAAGATTCGGACAAAGTTTAGAAAGTTTTAAATATGTTAATACTAAGAAATACCAGTTTCCAACCAGCATCTAAGTTTAATTCATATGAGCACCTTACTAAAGCAAATGTTTGTGTACTACTGTAATCCACTGGAGGAAACTTAAGACAGACTAAATCAATTGACTGCAACCACATGAATGTATTCTGTATATGCAGATGTTAAGCTATATAACAGTTCAAACATGCAGAAGTACTCTCTCCTCTGTAGAACAAACCACGAGCTAACAACTTTTCAGTTAGAAGTGAATTAAAAAACCTTAGGAAGATAATGATGTATATGCAATGTACAGTTAAGATCTACCAAAGTAACGGCATAGGTGCCACTATAGCATTTAGCCAAGCTATTTTATTACAGACTTCTCCAAAATCTCCCCCAAACCATTCAACCAAAATCCCTGGACAGGGAACTTGTTCACTGCTCCTCTCTATAGATTAGTGCTCAAATCACTGGATAAGTCACACCGCTTTCAATAACACTGGCACAAACAGCAGATTTCTTTTACGTAATTGTGAATAACATATTCATTCTTGTTTTAATATGTTTATTCAGAGTCCATTTTGCAGCAAGTATCCTGCACTGGTATACTCATTATAAAAATATGACATACTTGTTGAAATCATTGTACCTACTATAAACTTTCTGGCTAAAATTTTATTGCTTTCCATGTTCTGTGCTTCAGCCTTTTAAGTGGCCACAACCAACACAACAGAAAACTGCTCAGATGTTTCCCCAGAAGCCTTACTATGCACAGACAGGGACTACTTAAACACACTGAACACAAATACACATACCTGGTTCCTTCAGTCCAGCACACTTCAAAAGATGGCTTCTTCCCTTATTTAACGCTGCAACTCTAGCTCAAGATGATTTATTCCCAAGATCCTGGTGGGGGTCTCTGCACCACAATGTCTTTGTCTATACCACGGAAGAAATGTCCTCCTCAGCCAGCCTTCTTCATGCCACCCTCTTACAATCCAGTGGTACAGCTCCAAATCGGCTCAAGAATATCTGGCACTCCATGGATGAAGAAAGTATCAAGAACATAATCCTCATCTGTTATGAAAGAAGAGGTGTCCTTTTCTCCAGGAATGGTGGGTGTGTTTCATTCCAATTGTAGCACTCATTCGAGCTTTCCTCATGAAACAGTTTTTCTGAGCAAACTGTATCCAATAAGGCAAAATATTTGCACATCCAATCAGAGGGCAGACTATTCCACATTTAAGAGTCCAGCTGTTGCAGTATCCATATTTCAAAGAATTCAGATACCCAAAGACAGTGAATAGCAGCATACTGCTGCTGTGATTCTTCAAATACATTTCACAAACTTCCAATAACAAACAGGTAAAAAGTAGTGTAATAAATCCAGGAAAACAAGGAAATCCCAGAAATCTCATGTTGTATCAGAAGAGTAGAAATTTTCTTGTACTATGGGAAATTATTATACAGCATGTGTCATCTACAGCAGGTATCCCAAGTGGAGAATGATTTGGCTGATGACATGTGGATCTTCCTTGTAGAACAGAGGTCAAATATTGCAGCAAATTTGCAGAACTTTTAAACAAACATTGCTATGGAATAGCCTTCAGGCTTGCAGAGGCATCCAAACATAGGTAAGCACTAACAGCTCTAGTGTAGCCAAAGCCCAAAAGAGCAGCAAGAAAATACGACTGGAAGTGCTTATAAAACACTGTGGCAGTGAATAAAGATAGTGAGACCAAGTAAGATTACTTGGCATCTGAAAAGGAAGCTGTAACATGAGACAGGAAGACAAGACAGGCATAAACTAGCGACAGGATAATGATTAAATAGCAGAAGAATGAGAAGACGTAAGTAGCTGCAACTACAAGAAGAGAAAGGCCAGGCAAGAAAGTTACAATCAAGGGAAGTCATTAAAGACAAGAAGATACTGAGAAAGAATTTTATTAAACACTGAAGATAAGGAAATAACGAGTTTAAGCAAAACACTAGAGGGAGAAATAAAATAATTCAAAGGGAGTAACAGGCAACTCAGTGAAGCTGAGGTTTACAGTTCTGGCCAACCAAAGTATCAGCCAGACATCAAGACACAGGGAGATATTAAGTACTACCTTCACGCACTTGGCAAAAAGATCAGAACACTAGGCAAACAGACTTAGTCTAGATTTTCAAATGCTTTAAAGTTTGGCACCACTGGATATTTTTCCACAGGTTTTATATGTTTAGTATCCACTAAAATATGGATTAAAAGCTCCAGTGCCACAAACAAAACAAGCAGGTGCTTTATAAACTTGTCTCAGTCAGCTCTGTCAGTTTAGCTGAACCTTAGCTCTCAGCAAACCCCTGATGCTGGAATCCTCACTGCTCTTCCTGAAAAAACCTTGTTAATGTATGAGCATCCTAACTCAAAGCATTTTTATTTTTGGCAGTTCTCTCAGCATCAGCATGCCTTGGTTCTGATCCACAGCCTCCCCTATCAATCCGGTTCTGAATTTAATAAACCAAGACTAGCCTCTTCATAACAGCTTCAACATTTGCAGACAGAATCTGAAAGATCCAACACCTCACCCTTGATCTAGGCCATGACTAGATGACTGTTTCCCTTAAGGAAAAGGACGTGTTTGGCACCAACACAATGCAAGAGCCTTGTGATATACGCAAGACAAGCCGCTGTTCCAGGGATTTACCTTTCTGCAAGCAGGACAAAGTCCATTCTCATCAGTGCGAATACGATGCCAACAGAAACGACAGATTTGGTAGCCACAGGTGCAAGGGAAGAAATTGATGTCATCAATTTCCAGAGGCTCCATGCAAAGAGGGCATTCCACAGGGTCTTCCTTAGCGTCAGGGCTGCGAGACATCTTTATATGTTCGCAGAGCAGCAAAAGTTTATAATAACTTAATAGACCAAGAAGGTCAGCACTTGAAGGTCTGCAAGAGGGAAAAAAAAGGAGAAAATATTATTAATGCTGTTGCCAACTTTTCTAACTTTTAACATTTCAGTTCTTCATTACTTTTCTTCTCCCCACACAAGTTACCTACTAACCGCTTTTTGTTACACAAGCTTTTGCCTAATAAACTTGATTGGTTTTTTCTACTTACGAGCCTCATAAACAATACAAAGATGGTACTGGTGATGCACCCTCCCCACTTGGACAGACAAGCACTTTGGCAGTTCACTGCCTGTTTGGGTCTCAAAATGTAGATTGCAAAGAAATCGGTGTACACCATACACTGCTGTTGTTCCACCAGCTCCTTTAACTACTGCTTTCTTGAAGTCCTTTACACATCCAAAGTCAAATCCTTGAATGCAGAACTTAATGTTTAAGATCAATTTATTCCTTTGCTCAGAGACATGGAACAATGAGATTTGCAGTAACATTTAGGTCACCCATTCAGACTTGAGTAGGTTACAGAATTAACAAACAAAAACAAGGAAAGCTTCTTACTCAGGACAATTTATTTCTTTTGTCTATATCATTTTTTGGTCCAGAGACTGATCTCTGAGATCAGCCTTAGGACTACTTCACTAGCCAAGATTTTTCAGGCGCATGTCTTTCTACATGTGTCAAACTTTCACCCAAGTCAGTTATGCTTTTCATCAACACCCAATTCACACCGAAGCCAAAATACATGGAATGTGCTTGAAAAAACTCAAGTTGCAACTTAGAGCGCAGCCACAATAAGGTATTTCTGGACCAGAATGTTGAAGAAGACCAATATTCAAGTCACCATTTTCTTAACTCATTTCCTGAATTCAGTCATTTGAGTATGCTTCTATTCTGACAGTTTAAGGATACAGCACAGAAAATTTACTTTCAGACTCAAAACAGGACACTTGGAGTCACCACTGAGATAACCAATTTGGGTGTTTTCTTCTTTATTTCATTTAAGTACCACTCTGGATTTGTGAAATTGTACCTAATCGCAGCAAGCTGTCTCCCTCTGCTGCATGACACATGTAGATGGGGCAGAACACAAGGGCAACAATAGAATTTTTAGGTGGACCTTTGGAAGAAAAATAAAAGGAAAAACTGAACAAAAACTAAAAACCCAATGAGAAATACTGAGAAGATGCAACCAGAATTGATAGTTGGATGGTCATATATACTAGCTCTAATGAGCTACATCACTTCATTAGAAACAAGTGAGCCTTAAAGCTTTTTTAAAATCCAGAATTCTTTTTGCAATCATGTTTTTCCCAAAACATCAGTAATTGAATTATAATTGAACCACACACATACAATCTGGAGTCTCCCTTTACTTTCCCAAAAAGTTTTCTGTTTCATTTCTAACCAAAAGCTACTAGATTGTGTACTATCCAGTATTCTTCCAGGCTTTTAGGAGCAAATCCAGAAACCAAGTCGCACATCCACCTACTTGAAGAAGAGTGACATTTAATTCTGTCCTTGGAAATAATACAACTGAATGTTTTGAAATCAAACCCTTGCTCAGAGATTTCAGTATGATCTGATGTCAGCCTTACACAGCATTGATTTGATACTTTAACCACCCCCCAAAAAAGAAAAACCAAACAACTGGTTGTATTTTGATCTTCCTCACCCCACATCACACTTCCTTGCATGAAGTCTTAAAAAGCCCAAGAGGTTCCAGCTCAAGCTGGGACCCCCCCACTACACAAGATGGGATCCATTTAGCATCAGTCTGCAGTACTCATCCCTGTCTGCACACCATTTCGGGGACAGAAATTCCTCTACAAGAAGCCAGGAAAGAACCCTGAAGAGGAAAAACACACATGCACGCAACCAAAGCATCACCTAAATACATAGCAAAGAGCATATAGCTTCATATGGGAATGGCTGTGTTGTCATTAGGTTAACCTGCAATCACAGGCTGATACCAGAAGCTCAGACTACCTGCAATTCCAACTAGCTGGTAGGGAGTATATCCTCTAAGCACAAAGTGCAGTTCCGGTAAACATATACCACTACCCTTGAGAGAAAAGAGTTCCACTGGATGACCACAAAAAAGTAAGGATGAGAGAACAGCTTTTAGATGCTGTGAGCATAATTTCTCTACATAGCATGCACCAGCAGCAACACCGTCCTCTTTCTTACCGTCACAATGACTAAAATCAAAAAGTTAAACTTCAATGATAATACAGCAGCTTTCATTTCATTATCTATGCTTTCATTCATGCCTTTTCACAATCATTTTGACAGTCTCAAGACCAGGTTCTGGAATTCTGACAGTGTTTTCTACAAAGAACACTAGCAGAATCTGACCCGAAGGAAGGAAAGGATCAGTTTGTTCGGGAGCTTTGTCTTGTTTTTAAGAATACATCCCCACTGGCTGAAGAGTGGGAGGGACTGTTAAAAGACCCCAGAACATCATTTAAGTGGTTATTATGCAAATAATGCACATTTTTACAGTAGCCTGTAAACTTTTCACACTTGTATAGCAGTAAAACTATAACAATTTGAAAGTGACTTTAAACCAAAGCATGGGATAAACGCAACAGATTTTCTTCAGTTTGGCTTTGGATTTGACTTCGTCACAGATCTCCCAACAACAGGTCAGTAAGCATCCAGCATATTCCCTTCTACTGCATACTCATTCTACCACCTGCTCAGCAGCTCTGAGCCTACTGAAACACATCTAAGTAAAGCTATACTAGTAAAACTGTAGTTAAAAGAGCAGCTTTGAAGAAACTTTCACCACTACAGTAAAATTACTGAACTTACTTAGGAAGTTTTTATTTGGAATCTCCACTAAGAAATGTCATCAGTTCATGTGGAAAAAAGGCATGACATATTAGCTAGTGCCTCTGGGATATGCAGATGAGCTCTAACAAAACTGCAACATAATTAACATTTATGAGCTGTTTAAGTTAACACTAAGAGTTCAGCAGCTGCTAGCAATAATGTCAATAGCTTCCTTCAGTCAGCAAATGGCCCGTTATTTTACAACAAGGAGTAAGGAGCAGCTGTGTGCCATGTTTCTTGAAACTGAGGAAATATTTATTTACTTGGCCACAGACCATTCAAGCATCCCATTTAGAGATTCGCCAGTGAAGTGCGTCTCCATTTCAGAAGGGTTTATACACCAGGATTTGTGTCTGAAATCTGCATCAGAACAGTGCTTGTTTTTTGCAAAACTGGAATAACATGCATAGTAAGGCATCAGCAATACATCCTGCATATAGTTCATGCACCACCAAGAAACACAGAATACCTAGTCAGTTCTAAGGCTGTTCCAAACAATTCCAGGTTAACAGCACAGGAAAAGTAATGCAGCGATAGCAAAAAACAAAAGGCAGTATCACATGTCGTGCTTAATCCAGAGTATTTGGTCTTTGGGATCAAATTCAAAGAGATGAAATTAATAGTGTCTCAGGAGAAGAAAAGGAGGAAGGCTGTGCAGGTGCACACATGCTTTACAAGCAGACAGAATTTGCACGTACATTTCCAAAACTCCAACAACTGCAGTCAAACATGGCTCCAACAGTTCCACATCCTGTTTACAGGACACTATGCCAAAACACTCACACAGGGATGGACCAGAAGTGGACAATGTCCAGCAGCATGTTTTAGGTGTAGTGATTTTGTAAAAGGTAATACCCCAACTACAGAAACATGAAGTTATGTGCTTTATCCCTTCTACTAAAGCAACCAATAAGTTCTTTTCCAAACACATACAGAATGGGAAAAAAAAGGAGAAAATTTTATCACCTTTTAAAGTGCTTACTTAGCAGATGACAGCCATCTCTAATCAGCTTCACCAAACAATCATTACTCCCAATGAAATCCTCAAGATTTTGCAGTTGGGGAAAAAGTGATCCTACTGTTTGAGGGTAATCACCTAAACACAACTTAGCTTCTAATATACCGAGTGATTTCAGTCTATTTAGGATGCAGATGTTTGTTGCCTTTCCCTTTTGCACTTGAGGGGAGCAAGTTTTATTTCCAGCAGTTTACCTTCCCTATTTAATTTTAAAAAGGGTCANATAGCTTGCTATGCATTCTTTTTCCTCAAGTTTCTCAGCTGTTTGAGGCTTGACACACACTCCTCATCTCTCCACAGTAGACATGAGAACATCTCCATTTGCTAGCAGTTCATTTCAGTTAACACCTCCCTTAAAGCTTAAGTTCTTCTCCAGGAGGGCAGCTAGCCCCAGGGAATAGAGACACATTCTTCTCCTCACATAATGGACTGAATCCAGCCTTGCTATTTGCTTTAAGAAAACACAAGTTCACAGACCAAAGTTCTCAAAATCTAGTCATGAAAATCCTCAATAAGGACTCACATCCCAGAAAGTATTTGGAGACTTAGGGCTTCTTGAAGGAAAAAATCCAGACATGCATTCGCTAATGTTTCACTTAAAGTTCAAACATACCTGACACTTGAAGTGAAACAGGTTGGAGTCTATGCACTGAACCTTTAGGTAGGGTTCATTAAACTTACGCAAACAGAAATCCACGCTTTTTTTCATGGCCTTGTATCTCTTGAAACTCATCAGCCGTGAGAAGTTTCAAAACCTCAGTGTATGTAGATGCTTGCCTGCATAACGCTACTGGGAAGGCAGCACCCCCCCGCCCCAAGACCCCTGCTCCCACTCTGCTGAAGGATCATTTCCCTTTTTACACTTCACCTCTGTGTTGATCCCACATACAAACTGGAGGGAGAAAGACAAGCAGACTACAGACAGCAGCTATAATGGGTTATCCCTTCCTTGAATCAGAGGAGAACCAGCAGGTCTGTCAGCACAGCACTCTCCTTCTGGCCAGCATGGGAGCACGGCGGCTGAGGCACATTCGGACTACCTGCTCCCACTAGTGACCGCTGAAAGGAAAACAACACCCACCTTCTTCAGACTCTGCAAGTAAGAAAGGCTACACTTCATTGTATTGCAGTGACCACTGGAAGCTTAACATTAAAACATTTCATAGGCAGGCTACAAAGAAAAGGCCATTTTTACTGATTTAAGCACACAGAACTGAGGGAGATTTGGTGAGTTAGTTGATAACCCATATGGCAGAAAGTTCACATACGCACATCCCAAATCCACGTAACAGACACGTAACTAGATGTCTTTATGAAGTCATCCACACAATTCAGAAGAAAACTGTGAAACTTCCACAGAATTTTCCATCTCTTTGATTTGCTACCCTGTACTTGGGTGTCATTTTTTAGAGCCCTACACAAGAAGAGTGGTCCCTTTCTCCCACCAGCCCTTCACTCACATCAAAATACAGTGATATTTTACAATCACCTGGTTAGCAACACTGACATATAAGACAGCAGGAGTGCTGGAAAGGGGCTATGCTTTTCTGCGTTCTACAGTTCTGTTACTGACTGGGAACAAAGACACTTCAGTAGCAAGCAAGCAGGCTCCTGAATTTCCCCAAGTTAATTTTCATTTGAGACCAACGGAAAGTTCACTTCCTACTTCTACTTCCTGACTGTGCTGAACATTTAAAGCAAAATGTACTACTGATTGTAAAATCATGCCCAGTAACTACAAAGTCCATTTTCTCCCACGTCTTCTTTCTGGGATAATGTTTATTACTCTGCTTGTGATCTGCAGCTACATTTTGATCACAGTGCAAACAACATCTAAGAAAAGTTAAGACGTTGACAAAGTCCCAAATGTTTGGAAAGCATGACCAGGAATCAGGCAGTCATCTCAGTATTTCTAAAAACACTGTTACGCTGGCTAGGATTATCCCCAAGTTATTTACCTCAGAGGTCAGAACTGAAGCCTCTAGACACTCCTCTGCTTTGTGTCTCCCTATAGGTGCCTAGGGAGCTCACGCTCATGGTCCCAGACTTCGAATTCTGCCAGCATAAGCAGTGGTACCATCATTTGAACCAAAAGACCAAAACACAACTATCTTTGCACGGTCATATTTAACTAAATCAATCCTCTATCTCCTTTATCATGCCGCCATACAGAAGCTTGCTCCAGTATTGTGAAAACACAGAAACAAGCACCCAGAGGCAGCAACTGCTCAAGCAGCATATTCAGCAACAGTGCAAAACTCCACCAAAGAAATCACTAGAGAAGTTTCCACCTAGTGCCCTCAAGACAGCAAATAACAAAAATAGTCACATGCCACCTGCTAAATGAAAAGGGAATTAAACATTCTTTACAAATACAATGTGAACACTATTTCAAGACAGTTATGTGGCAAAGAAAAAGAAGTTATGGATCTCAAAAGGATACTTTTCTCTCATTTAAACTGAACCAAGAATTGGTCATTATTGGCTTATTGTTACAGCACCCAGAACACTGATGCATAAAGGGCAACATACTGTCAGTGACACATGAATGCCAAGTAGGATATTATTTACTCAGATAACTTACTTTCTTACAAGTCATGAACAGAATCAAGACATTACATTTTATTCAGAAAGAAAAAAGGCCAAATAAGATTCTGACAAATTCATCCACAAGCTCATAAAGCTCTGGACATAATTACACAAGACAACACTATCCCAGCATGTAGGTCATCTCACTCAGTGAAATTAAAAGCATAATGTTGCTCTCTAAGTGTAAAAATTAATTTCCCACATTCATTCACATCCAGTTCTAGGATTCCTTTTTTTTCCACCTTCTGCATGCCCCCATTTCTTTTTTGTACTTACAGCACCACTATATATAGACACGATATGTCTAAAGCATTTGGATAATGAATTAGAAATGGGCTATACAATTATGAATTTAACTATTTTAAAAGCCTGTCACACACAGAGACCATGTAATATTGGTATACATATTCTAGCATGGTTATTTCCTCCAGACAAAGCAGATGCTCAAGCAACAAGTGAAACAAAATAGCTATACCTGCACACATTCGTATACAGCAAATCATATATCACAAATTGTTGTCAAAGGATGTTGCAGTAATACTAAAAAAAAAAATAAAAATCTGTTCACTCCTGTTAAATCTGAAATATGTTCCATCTGAACTATTCTGAATTCCCTAAATCTCTCATTACTGGGGAAAAAGGGTACTACTCCATTCATTGTACTTTTTCTTCAGAGCATCTGCTACCAGTCACTGTCAGAAACATGATCTAGATAGACCAACTTGCCAATCACGCAGCAACCACAGGTGGCTATTAAACAGGCTGTTTGGGGAATGGAGTGTCCTTATGGTGCTCACTCAGCACTCCAGCACGAAACACTCGCTTTGCAGTTGGGGTATCTACACATCAGTGTGCCATAGTTCAATTTTTCCACAATGCTGTGTTCTATCTGGTCCCTATTAAGGTGCTACATACTCATACACATGATCTACAGATCAATTTAGAACTTAAACTCCAAAATTCACAATGAAAAACTCAAAAACTCAACACACTGCCCCAAGTCACCACATCAGCAATACCCCTTCCCACCTTTGCACTGCCATTCAGGATATTCTTCCATCTCCCATGACACAGCCCAGCTCTCTGCCTGTCTCCTAGGTAGTACTCTCACCATTTCCCATTTTCATTTGATGTCTGGCACCATTCAGGCTATTCACATTTCTGTAGGATGCCTTCACCCAAAAGATGAAAAAAACCCTGCATTTGTTCCAGGCTTCCAGGTACCAGAGCTTTTATCAGTCCATTTCTTTCTTCACTGAAGAGGTAAGAACATGCCATTCTATAATGAAAGTTTCTTGTGCTAGCTTGTATTAGATTGCATACTTAATAATAATGGCAAATATTCTCAGATCCAGTTAGAAAGACCAGCTCAGGTCTGAAGAGCTCCGCTCCACAGCCTTTAAAGAGCAGTGACCCAGAAATTCTTACCACACACAGGAAAAATCAGCCCACTTGAGGCTGTAAGACTGTATTTGAATATAACTCATTTGCATAACCCTGCTTGCAGCCATCACCTTCTGGATAATTTTCCAGAAGGACTTACTTTTGACCTGTTGCTCCAGCTGCATTAGTTCACACAGACTTAATATTCCAACTGGTCTGATCTGAAAGTCATACCATCACTGAAGAACAATCTGGCACAGAACACCATCAATGCAGTATGCTCAGAATGAAGCATATGATTTTTTTAACTTGCATTCAAGGACAGCTCAGCTTTTACATTATAAAAAACTCCTGATTTGCATTTTCACAGTGCGGAACGAACAAGACCACTGCAGCATCTTTAGAAGTCCTAGCCTGCCTATCCAGCTGTACTCCCTAAAATTACAGCAGTTGTACTATCCAGTGCAAAACACCTGTAAGCAGTTTTCTTATTAATTCCTGGATATTTATGTTATCCAAATGAAGGAAAAAGAATATTCAGTTAAACCTCCTGCAAACATCTCCAGAGATTTAAGTATCTATTAAACGCCTTCCTCCATAGCAAAAGAATTATCTCTTATTTGCCCCTGAAGAAGCAGGTACAGAAATAGTACAACACAAAGCATAACCAAAGAAACTAACTTGTCATCGAAGCAAAGGCACGCTACACGTGGAATTTTTCTCTTTGGATCTTTTACAAAAATTTTAGGATCTTTGTTACATTTGTTAACTTGCAGCACTTTTGCTCTTGGAGGAACAGTATCCAGCAGCTAACACACACACTTCTGAAATTATCTTGGCAATAATACTTGAAAAGTTAGAGCTGCTAGGGGCAGGGGGGAAGAAGCACAGAAAAGGGGGATAGAAGCTGATCACACTGAAGAGATATGCATTCTTATTTGTAGCACCATGCATCATAAAGATGCACATATATTCCTTCAGCCAATAAGAATTACCAAAATTGCTTGTAGAAAACTAGATATAAAAACTAAGTCAGCATGATCACACGTTATGGCTTCTTTTCTCAACCAGCTAAGCGTATCACGAACCTTCCAGATTCTTGAACTCTCCTTATGAGCTGCTGAGTTGTCACAGCAATATTAAGTGATTATAAACCAGGAAAAGTGTAGCAGCCACACATTAGCATTACCAAAAAACTCTCACACAAGACACACGGCAAGTAGTAAATTTTCTGTTTACGCGTAAGTGGGGAGATTGACCACCCCACATGACTTGCCTCTAATCAAGAGCCCCCCTGAACATTGTTTGTAATTTCACAGAGATGCTTTTCTTGAATAAAAAGAGTATAAATCAGTGGATGAGGTAACCTTTTTTCCTTGTTACCAAGACATGAATAAAACTAAGAATTATCACTCTGAAGCTTAATAACACAGCTGAATACACTTCAGATCTAGGGTATGAAAGATCCAGCCAGGATCCTTAGTTCCCTTCCATAGCATCCTTGAAATCAGGAAAGCTAACTAAGACATCAGAAAATCTGAGACAAAAGAAATTTTAAGTAATTCTCAAAGTTCTTTATGTATGTGTTAAAAATTTGTTTAAAACAACCTTCAAAAAATGGATAACAGAGTACCTAATATTTATTTGTTTCCTCTCTGCCTTCTCAATTAAAATGTTTTTATTAGGCTTCAACTCATGCGGTTGGCCAATATTTTCAAATAACTTGACCTTTACAGAGCAATAGAGTTATTATGCGACTTTCAAGTCCTTTTAAACAGCAAACATGAACATAGCATAAGCCTAATTACTGATTTCTTAGCAACAACAGTATTAAGTCTCTTATGTTTTTCCATAATCCATGAAAGCAAAAAGACTTTTTAGTTGGGTTGGAAAGGGAGAAAATTACCAAACAAGTTTAAGACAGAGAAAGAAAGCCTCATATAGCTCATCTATAGGTTCTGGATGAGTAGTGATTCCAGCTTGAGTGCTTCTGCTAATCAAGTAATAATGCAAAGCACTGAGCTCAGGAGAATAAAAACTCTTTGTTAAAAAAGTCCACGTACTTCTCAGTGCCCACGATTCCATCTTGAAACTCACTGGCAGCTGATGCCAGAAATTAGAAGACTGGCATAAAGTATGCTGTGTGACATGCTGATTGACAAGTCATCAGTCACACGGAGTAGTAGACTGAAAATGCTGTCTTATACTAGTACAACACCAACTATTACTGCATCACTTCCCTCGTCACAAACTGTGAAGCACCTATGTCAATACCCCCCCAGCAGTTTGTACTTTATGTCTAACATTAACTTAGTAAAAAAAAATTCATTTCACTCTGAACTTAACGTGGATGCTTTACAAAGAATCCAAATCATCATCTGAGTCTCCAGACTGTAGCTTTATTCCTCACAACTCAGTGTCCTACTGGATGCCATGAAGCAATGAAGCCTTCACAAGTCTTTTTAAGTACCAACTACAATAATCAGAATAGTTTGAATAGTACAGATACAGTATCAGCCAGAAGCACATCTCACTCCTCAAAGTCTCTAAAAAAAACTTCAAAAAAAAAATCCACTAAGGGAAAAGCAGCCTAACATGTATACAATAAAATATACATTCTTTAAATGGAGTCAAAAAACAATGGCGAAAACTCCAGAGATCCCTCTCCTCCAAAGCTGCAACTGCTCCCCTGGAAAGCTAACAGGAACCTCCCTTTTCTCACTCAAGACAAAGTCTCCACACCTATGTCAGCCCTATGAGCAGCAGCATCAGCACATGGCTACTAACTCAACCTCTTGGCTTTAACTGAAGAAGACCACAAGAGAGTAAGAAGTGACGATATGATCAAAGCCCCACCAGTAACCACCATACAAGCCAGTCTTGAAAAGGTCAAGAATGAAGCAGAGACAGGAAAATTTTTTATTTAAAAACTATTAAACACTTCCTATTTCTGGACCTAGCAATACGGTGTAGGAGCAATAGTCAGCTGCTGTCATTCCTCTGCAAAGGACAGAACTCAAGGAAAATTGCTGGAGCAATAACAGCCTCTGACAGACTATCACCTTTTTTGCACTATACCATTTAAAGTATTTCCAAGTCTGAATCAAATATTTTTCCTTTTAGTGACTCTGATTAGATATGGTCAAACTAAGATGAAGAGTTAGGGGTTTTTTTAAAATCAGGTAACTCAGCAGTAATTTCTCTTCATGTAACTCACATTTTTTGAATATGCTGTGGTCTATAGCTCACTTAGAAAAGAAAGAAAGAAAAGAAAAAAAAAATTAAAAAAAAAATCAAACAGATCCCCTGACTGTGTTCCTGATTCAGCACAGGAAGAACAATGCCACAGTTTTCTCTTTAGGAGCATCAAGCCAAAGTTAATGAAGTTGCATTTTGAATTTTCAAGAAAAATACACAGTTTGGGAAAGAGAATGACAATCAGCAATCAGTTACAGAATGCTGACATGTGAACTGACATTCCCAATCACTAAATATTACAAAGATCTTGAATATATTAGCGCATAGTCTAGAACCGGGATTTCTTGCCACCATTTATACTTGTAAAAGCTCCAATATGCTACTACACACAGTCTGAAAGTTTGGTAGAAGTGTTTCCTTCCATACCTGCACATTCATTCTTTATTCAATACTTTTTCAACACAAGTTCCACTTGCAACAAATAAGGAGTGAAAATTTATAAAATCAAACATAATTAATGCTTGATCTATTTTGAAACAAACTTCAATGAGGTGAAGAATAAATCTCTTCACAAACTTTTTATGCAAAAGAGCTATAAATTCTAGTTCATTTTTATTTTTAAAGCCATTTTGCTTAAGAGTTTGACTGTGTTTGTCTCTACAAGTTCATAACTTATTTGCAGGTTTACTTTCACAGTGTCTTGTCAGTGACACATGTTGATCAGGCAGCTGGGGAGGAGCCCACTTCTTACCTGCTGAGCCTGTACTTCACACAGAAAAGATAGGGAAAGTATAAAGATTTTTCACGCTTAAATTGAGAAAACCTCTCCCATCATAACTTCATTAGAAGTCCTGAAGATAGTTACCAGAAGTTAGTCTGGTAACAGGCTACAGACACACACACCATGAAACTTCACAGCTCTTTGTAGAAGTACATCAGGAAATTATGTTGAACTGCTGAGAAGTATTCCCCAATTCTGATCAATGAAACCTATGAGAAGCTAATTTAATGTTAGGAACTGCTGAATCAGCCAGGTAACCACTCTCACACTACAGGCACAGGATTGCAGCTTTCGCACCGCTTTTATTTTCATGCTACAGGTACTACCTGACATTCTTAGGATTCACTATTGTAACACAGTACTTTCATTTACAAGATTTTAAAAGACATTATAAGCAAATCTACAGCAAAAAGCATTTCTGCATCCAGCAATACCAGGTATTATGATGGAGAAACATTTAACTGTCCAGAAGCATGCTTTTCTAGACTCTAGGAACCTATAAAAATTTAAGGAAGACGTTAGTTACATCAAGATTGGTTTAATCTACTCATAAAGTGGGAGTACAGAGACGTTTCTGTAGTATTACCTGAACATCATCACACATAAAAACCAGTTATAACCCAGCTCCAAAACTTCAGCATTCACAGCAGAGACTAACTCACTCACCTACTGCTAGTATCACTTGGAACAAGCTGCTTGTGACCATACCATTCTTTGTTGGTTTGCTTATTATAGATGAAATTTTTTTCTTGTCACAGCAATATCTCAAATAACCAGATCCAAGTACCTCCTAATATACTACAACTTCATACATAATCTGTACAGCCAGCCACAATTGAAATCTTAAACATTTGAACAAAAAAGAAGGAACACATCTACAGTCAGTAAACTACGCGGCCTGCTCATACTGCCTAATTAGAAGGACTCTCTTCTGTTTTTCACACTGGTACTGTCACTTCTCATTAGCAAATGGCTTTCAACAGCCAAGAGGGCAGTTTTAACCTAAAGAGCAATAGAAGTAAATTCTGGAAAAGAGCAGAATCAAAATACAGAGCTCAGAGTTGCAAAGAACTACAGGTACTGCTACATGTAAAATGTGCAGGGACACAAAAAAGAGGACTTATAAGCCCAGTTTTCCCAGTTTGAGTACAGTTTTTTTTACAGAAGAATCACTCATTTCTAAACAAGGTCCATTATACTCAACCATTGCACTAGACATAAAGGAGACATCATACATTATGTGTACAGAACCTGTCTTGCAGAAACAGAATTCAGAGGGCTGGTGCTAACAAAGCTGAGACGACTGTAGTAACACCACCTCACAAGAAAACAACATGGATTTTCCTTGAAATAGGACTACACAGGATTTCAAGAGCAAAGGAGAACTTGTAAGAACATAATATTATCTATGGATTAGGTTGCTATTGAAACAATCAATGTTTGAAACTACAACAGAAAACTCATACCACTGTTAAGTGTCACATCCTGTATTTCAGGGTCAGCTTTCAGAATATATTGGCAAGTATATTCCACTCCTGGAAAATCTACAACTCATTCCTTAATTGTATTGAGACCAATGAAAATAGACTTAAGAGGCTGATTGTTTAGATCTCGTTAAAATCTGAAAGCACTTGTAAAATACTCCTTACCTTTTACAAAATAAGCTGAATGAGTTTGCTTTGTAGCCTGCCACAGAAGCTGAGATCCTTGCCTTTGCAAAAGGTAGTTTACCACATTAAGGCTTCACACCATCCAACCTAGTACGGTTAAAAGATTATGGAGGCATTAAAAAAAAAGCAAGTGGGGAAAAATAACTTAGTATGTCATCATGACTTCCCTAAAAAGCTATAGCTTTCTCTGAAAATCCTTGGCTTGATTATCATTGCCCTTTTTCCCCACTATGGGGAGAAACACAAGTAGAAAGATGTCTCGCACCATTAACAGTGCAAGCGGTTTTTCTTTGGGACTAGAGATGCGAGTCTCAGAAAGAATTCTTTGGACTGTATGCCTATATTGGCTGCACATTATTCTCAGGGACAACTAAAAAGCTCTGTTTATTGTGGTCTATTATAGTGCCAGACTCTGCATAGCCAACACAGTGATACCCTGAGTTATACAGAGATATTTCTCAACATTTTTCCTGAGGACATGGGAGAGGGAGCAGGAGAACAGTGTATTATTCAGGGATATGGCACCCAGGTTATCTGCTTCCTGACAAGGAACAGGTTACACATTCCAGATTCTTTTAATACCTGTCTGCATAAGGATCAGATCCATACAGTAATGAAGAGAGGATAAAGTAATCTGTGCAGACTGTAAGACCACATACAGTATCTTTAGCTCCTCTGACTTAATAAAATGACAAATTTTTATCCGCTTTTTAAGACAGGACATTTGTCTTTGGAAGAGGTTAGTGTTTTATCCTTACCTACTGTAACAGAAAAGGCCTGTTATCAGTATCGTGCATACAGATAGGTAAATCAGATGTTATCAAGAGTTTATGTTGATAACATAATGCACATGGAAAGATGATGGTAGCTCAGACTGCCTATTAAAGCATTACTATGGCTGTAGATAGTTAACAATGAATAGTCAGGGTGAATAAACAGCATCTTTGGTTCTGTGCTGTTCTCCTGCCATTTTGTTTCCATTCTGTTTATTAATATCTGGTTATGTATGCAGGTTTCAACTACATCACTGTTGCCAAATTTACACGAGAATGTCAGATAAATTCCTACCTCTTACACAAACAGTAAACCTTTGGAAAGGGATGAAGTACTCCTGCCACTGCTGGAACGTCAGCAACTCAATTCCCTGACCTCGTGGAAGGAAATGCTCGTTGGGTGGAGTAGGTAGGGCAGAGAAGAAATCCAGTTAGAGTAATAGAAAAGTAACATCCTCTCCCACGAGGAGGAAAGCATGCCGACGTCAGTCAGTGGCAAGGACATGCTTCCCACTGCCCCATTCCTTAGGGTAACAGATTACAACAGCTGCCAGGTTAGCTGCTTTCTCTGTAAGGCAAGAGCTCCAAACTGACCACACACAGAATTTACATCATTTCTCCTCCACAAGGAACCTCAAAGTAAAGAACTAGGTTCCCAATAACCATCTTTCAATGAAAACTCCACAGTTCAGTTTTTCAACTTTCAGATTAAAATAATTTCTATGAAAGACTAAAAATTGTTCTGAACACTTTTAAAGGGGCATTAATAGTCACAGATATTTTAAGTCCTTGAAAAACATGGCTATGCATAAGACTAAGAATGTTAGAGCACACAGAATATTCCCTCTAGATTAAATTCATAGCATATAAAAGACCACATCACTATGCAGAATTAAGGTTTTTGACATGAAGTCACAAGTCACTTTGCTATGCCTGAACACAGAGATACTAAAGACAAAGCATGTGCCCACAGCAGTTTTCCCTAAGCAGGACAGGGATCAAGGACAGCCACATGAAAAGATGCAAGTGAACATGAAGGGAAAGAAAATTTGTCTCCTCCTAGCACTGCACACCTCTGCAGAGTCCTGAGACTGCCAAGGATGAAGAAGCCACATCCTTGTGCCTTGCATAAACTCCTACATTCATCCTACTCCAAAGGAGCCACAAGGTTTGTAGGCTGAGATTGCATCTTTTATTAAACCAACACATATAATGAACTAGTATATTGGTATAACACAAGATACTATCTCTGCATCCAACAAGATGCTACTTCTGCAGTCCTCTTCTTGGACAGGGGAACAGGATGACAAAGTCTCACACTTTAAAAATTCAGTAATTACTGACTGATATATTAAAGGTTCTATTTATAACTTATATGCAGCACTTGATCCAAAGCTACTGTCCCAAATTTTCATCACCATTAAAGATGATAAATTTATCATCTTAGAGTGTGCATAAGAATTAAAATTAATAGTAATTTACTTTGTTATTCTCAGTGAACAGTAAAAGGAGAAACGTCATTTGGAAAGTAAACAGTTTAAAATCAACTACAGCATAGCAGAGAAAACCAATAGCTACACTTGGGGGGCGGGAGGGGGAGAAGAGATCTTTAAGATACTCTTGGAACATACATATTGTAAGTTATCCACTATAGCAAAGTCTTTTCAGACGAGGTAAAAGGAAAAAAACCAGAGCCTTCAGCGTCTTATAACTGAGCAGTAAAGTAAGCATCTTGCATCAGTTTAAAAGGGATCAAAAAATCCCAGAAGTATCTATTATACAGTCATTACACAGTGTCTGTAATAGGCAGCATTATCATTGCTGAACATCTCAACTACATCTGCTTCCTATTTAAAAGTGTTTACAAATCTCACATTTACTCTTTTCTCACAGATCAACACAAATTTGAGGTATAGGTGGCAAAATTAATTACATACAGGTATGTAAATAATGCCAAGTATTTTAGGCAGAACTGCAGCAGCGAACTGCTAGAATTTATTATCACTACGAACTTTGCATAGAAAAAAAATTAATTTACAAAAGCTTAAACTGAAAAGTTTATTTCACTGTTCTCCACAAAACATACAGGATCTGCTTCTCAAAAAAGCCATTTTATCTTCCAGAATCGTTTTCTTATACTAATTATCTATAAAAGGACTATGATGTAGAATTGAACATATCATATAAATAGCCTTCCCCCCACCTTTCAAAAAAGCTTACACTTGTTACAAATGCATTTTTAGAGAAAGGCAATATTATTTAAATTTTATTTTCAATATATCTAGCAGCAGTTAAAATACAGATGTAATTCACTGGTAAGTTATATAGGAGGGAAACAAACAACCCACAGCAGAAAACATCTTGTAATGTTCAACAGTTCCAAGAAAAAAAAGGGGAAAATAAATCATATATGTAGAGGAAGAGCTTGTCCTTCACCATCTCTGCTCTTAAAATAGAATGCCAAAATGTTGTTTGCAGAGCACTACTTCTCCAACAGCCACTGAATGTTTTCAAATTGTGATCTTCTAGCTGGCACCTAGATCGAGCTCAGAGTTGGTGGTGACCACACTGTCCTGGTTCCAGCCAGGACAGGATTAATTTTTACAGTAGTCAGGAGGGGGCACTGCTATGACACAGAGGTTATTCTACACCATTTTCCAGGGATGGGAGAGCCCATCCCTTCTAGGTCACACAGTATGGCAGAGGGAACAGCTGGGGATTGTCAGGGGTTCCCAGGATGAGCAATCACTTGTGAATCATTCACTCTTTCTTGAGCCCTCCGTCATTTGTGTTGCTGTCACTGTTCGATGTCTTCACTGTTCGATCTCAATGCTGTTTCCAGTAAATTCTTATTTCAACACATGGTCTTTTCTATTTGTGCCTCAAATTCTCCTCCCCAGCCTGCTGCAGGGGGAGGGAGGAGTGAGCAAGCTGCCCATGGTTTGGAGTATTTCAGTGGAACACTCAATTGTGGAATACCATTTCGACACACACATAAACTACTCACTACACCTGTCAGCCCAGGTATCCAGTACCCACAAGTACCCCACAGTTTGCCTATAACCAACTAAGTTACCACCCATGCAAAGAAACCAAGAAAAGGCCAGCATGAAGAATGAAGTACCTACGCATTTCTCCAGGCCAGAATTAGTGTATGATTGTTTACAATACGTCTGCTAAACTTCTCTGACTGACAAAGAACCGAAGAATTAGTACTAGACACACAAAAAGCTCTCTCAAACACTTCCTTTACAGCATTCTATAAAGGCTTACAAACATATGTATTTGTTCATCAATCCCTAATTAGTTTTACTTTTCAAGTGCCATTAAACCCTCACAAGTCTTAAGAGTCAAAAGAGTGAGAATTACTGTCCAGTGCTCTGTTTTTAAAGGAAATAAAAGTGCTAATGCACTGAAAAATTGTGTCCTTCAGATTTCATCTGAGAGCAATACTAACATAACAATGGGTTAGTTTAGAAACACTTTTCTAATTATCCAAACAAAATTCCCAAGCCTGAGAAAGAATACCTGAAAAATCTAAAATAACTAGTGTAAAGGACATTATCTATTGGTACAACGCAAAGATTAAGATAATTGCTAAGATCAGATTTTCCTTTGTTCTTCCAAGAGACTCTGCACAAGACATGAAACACCATAACAATGCTCACCACGTAATTTTATCTTTCATTAGGGGCTCTATTCATAGTCCTGATGATCACATGGAATCTACCTAAAGACTAAATTCTGCCATAAAATAAATCATAGTGTACTTGCAGTTACAAATTGAAGAAATTATTCTGGATTATCAAAATTGTGCTTTTCAGCCAACAAAAGTAAAGTATGTTTCTCCTGCTTTTTACCGAGACACAACTACAGAGACAAACATTTAACCAAATACAATGGTGTTGCTGTTCCTGGGGCTTTGGACAGAAGTACCTAACCTGAAGGTCAAACACGAAAAACCTTACAAGGGAGACTGGAATAAAAACACCCACACCCATCCCCCACACAAATACAATCCAGCCCAACTTCAATACTAAATCACTTTTATTCCAACACACTCTCAGCCTGACTACAGCTGCGGAAAGGAAATGTCTGCAACTGCAGTACCATGGACAGTGTATGAAAAAGTTCACAGAATACGCTGAGTTGGAAGGGACTCATCAGGATCATTGAGTCCAACTCCTGGCTCAGCACAGCACACCTCAAGAGTCGCACCATATGCCTGAGAACATTGTCCAAACGCTTCTTTTGAATGTATCACTGACAACTGTGCGCTCCACAGATTCTATCCCTCCCATCATAAACAATGCCACCCTCCCCACCCTGACCTCTTCTGCCCTGCCTATCCCTCCTGAAGAGCCTGTAACCATCCAACAGGGCACTCCAATCACAAGACTCATCCCACCAGGTTTCACTTATGCCAATATCAAATCTCTGGGACTGGGCCAAAGTTTCGAGCTAGTCTTGCTCACTCCTCATGCTGCCTGCATTGGTGTAGAAACATTTCAGGTGTGGTACTTTGTAGCCAAACACCTCCTGAAGCAGATTGAGGGATCCCATTCGCGCTCATTTCCTCAAGTTTTGGCACACCATCCCACTGCCCATCACTGGTGAGTTTTTAAGCAACCAGCTTGAACTTTAAGAAAACAAACATCCTGTGTCAGTGCAAGAGATTCAGAAATTCTGCATTACATCCATAAGCTTCAGTATTTACATCAAGGAGTACCTTTAAGTTTAAAAAAAACCTTCCTGCATTTCCACTGAAGCCACACTATCGGCTTTAAGCCCATTAAAATAGAATTCACAGAATGGCCCAGATTGGAAGGGACCTTAAAGATCATCTAGTTCCAACACCCCTGACGTCAGCAGCGACACCTTTCACAATAGACCAGGTTGCTCAGAGCTCCATCCCTCCTGGCCTTGAATACTTCTAGGGATGGGGCATCCACAGCTTCCCTGGGCAACCTGGTGCCAGTGCCTCACCACCCTCAGAGTAAAGAATGTTTTTTCTAATATCTGAGCTAAACCTACTCTCAGTTTGATTGCCACTACATGATGCTGCAAAAGTCCCTTTCCACTCTCTTCTAGGCTCCCTTCAAGTACTGCAAGGCTGCGATCCAGTCATCCCAAAGCCTTCTCTTTCCTGGGCTAAAAATGCCAGTTCTTTCAGCCTTTACTCACAGGAGAGGTGTTTCACCCCTCTAAAACCTCTTGGTGGCTTCCTCTGGACTTGCTCCCACAGGTCCCTGTCCTTCCAGTGCTGGGGACCCCAGAGCTGGATGTAGCACTGTAGGTGGGGTCTCAGCAGAGCAGAGCAGAGGGACAGAACCCCCTCCCTCACCCTGCTGCCCACGCTGCTTTGGATGCAGCCCAGGATACAATTGGCTTTCTGGACTGTGAGTGCACATTGCTGGGTCATGTCCAGCCCCCCACCCGCCAGCACCCCCAAGTCCTTCTCAGCAGGGCTGCTCTTGATCCCTTCATCCCCCAGCCTGTATTGATATCAGGGGTTGCCCTGACCCAGGTGCAGCATCTCGCACTTAAACCTCATGTGAGTTTATAGGCTCATCACTGATTTTTAGTTTCAAGCTCTAACACAGACAACTTTATACCCAGGAAGCTGAGGATGGCTACAGTTTTTGCTGCAGATTCATAAAATAATTCTGGTTGGAAAGGATCTCTAGGGTTCTCTAGTCAACCTTCTTCTCAAATCAAAACAGCAAAATAAGTCTATATTACGCTGTGCTTTATCAAGTTGGGTACCAAAACATTCAAAGCTGAACACTGCAGAACCTCTTTCACCTGTCCCAATAACTGTCCCACTCCACAGAGAAACATATTCTTCTTAAATTATTTTAATGCATGCCTGCTGTCTCTCGCCTGCCTTCCACACAGCACTATAAAGAGCTTGGCTCAGTATTCTCAACAGCCTGCTCATAGGTACTCCAAGGCTACCATTAGTTCCTCCTACTTCCCAAAGTCTTTTCTGCAGCCTAAGGATGCATTTCCCTAACAGCAGACAGAATTTTAGCAAACTTTTACTTCTTATACACATTTGCTAGATTTAAAGTCTTCCAATACAAATATAAAGTTTTGATTCAAAGCAGCTGTTATCTTTATCCCTGCACTTTCCCAGACACAGCTGCAGGAACTAAGACCTCACACTAAAATCTGCTCTAGTACAAGCTAAAATGAGTTATACACTGCCTTTCTGGGCTCACTATAACCCCTCTCTAGGATGCACATCAACTCTAAAGGGACTATCTCTTGTTCAGCCTGCAGCTCTGTTTCTAAACTAGAATTAAAAGTTATGATGTTTTCTTTTAGAAGTTGAATGAAGAGCTGTAGTTTTACAAGCTCATATTTACACACACACACACACAGATACTTACGAAGATGAAAAGATGCCCTGAACTGAAGGGGGGGAAAAAAGACCAACCAACAACCAAGCCTCAAATATATCAGGAATGAGAAATATATCAGGAAGGAGAATAAGAGTACATTACTGGGGCTGCAGTCTAAACCACTGTCACAAAAACAAAAAAAAATTAAAAACATTAACAAAAGCACCACAAGCACTCCAGCACCTGGAGGAAATTTCTGGTAAGGTATAATACCCTACTGAAAATTACATGCAGAAGTTCCTGTATCAGTCTTCCTAATCCTCCAAAGTTACTTATCAGACTAACAATAGGATATTTCAGGACAGTAACAGCTCTTCAGAAAAAGTCCCTCACTCTTTGACAAAGCAAGTAACATCAGGAATTATTTACCACTGGAAAATCCATGTCATGACTAGACAAGTCAAGAAATCCCAGAGACAGGAAAAGGAGCGAAGAAGAAATGTATCCAAAGATTTACTTCATACCTCCTATCAGTAAATGAGATGGGTTCTAGCACTTACTTTTCAAAAGAAAAGGTTGGTGGGGGGCCTACAGATACTGGAAGAAGCAGTGATGCTTCCTTAATAGAAAAAAAGGAATCTACCCCACATTTCTCTGGAAAACCCACATCCTATATTTCATTCTCAGCTCAAAGGGAGCAAATAAGTCAGAAAAAGGTCTGTCTCTACTCCTCATCCAGCCTATTAAAAAAAAAAATCCATACAACTGAAATAAACCCTTGCACAGGCTTAAAACCATTCTTCAGAATCCTTGAGAAACTATCAAGAAATACAAGGAACAAGGAGGATTTGGTCAGTCTCTTCAACCTCATCCTAAAACTTGTGAAAGAGCAGCCACTGCCTCCAGATTCACGCTCAGCCATTCACACTCAGAATGTTTACAGTCACAAGTGGAAAAAAGCAAACTTGACTTTTGCAAAAAGCGACAATGCTTGCCCCTCACTACAGAGTCAGGAGAGGCAAACCAGTTTATGCCACAGGTGAATGAACACTGAACAACTGGGAGACAGAACATTACTAGTTGAGTAACTAACTGGGGGCCCCAGCACAATAAAGACAGCAAACTGTTTCAGCAGGCGCAGGGAAGGGCCACAGATGAGCAAGGGGCTGCAGTATCTTTCCTATGAGGTTGAGGTTGTTCAGCCTGCAGAAGAGAAGGCTCCAGGGAGATCTGGACAGCAGCCTTCCAGTATCTAAAGGGGGCCTACAAGAAGTATGGACAGGGGCTCTATCAGGAAGTGAAATGATAGGACAAGGGGTAAAAGTTTTAAACTGAAAGAGGGTAGATTTAAATTAGATATTAGGAAGAAATTCTTCACTATGGGGGTGGTGAGGCACTGGAACAGGTTGTTCAGGAATGGTGCGGATGTCCCATCCCTGGAAGTGTTCAAGGCCGGGCTGGATAGGGCTTTGAGCAACCTGGGCGAGTGCAAGATGTCCACGCCCACAGCAGGGGTGTCGGAATGAGATGCTCTTTAAGGTCCTTTCCAAACCAAACCATTCTATGATTCTACAAACTTGTCTACACTTTCTGTTTTAAACCTAAGGCAACACAGAAATGTATTAGAACTTAATTGCATTTAGGCAGTGCTCAAGGCAGAAAACCAAAATACTACGAATTAAGGCTGTAATCCTACAAATATTTAAGTAGTAAACTTTACCCAGTGGAATACATCTACTGACGATAATGAAGTTATAGAACATGTTTGAAACAAAGAAACAAGCCTACATTTGCAATATTAGCTTCAAAAATTTAAGTTTTATTATAACAATTCCCTACCATGAGCACTGTTGTTACACAATATAAGTCTTAATATGTAAATACACAAGGCACAGTGGAACTGTAAAGATACAACAGAAGTTTAATACATACAAGCCCATTTCTACTTTAAAGAGACTACAGTCACACCAAGGTACCTACACTTGGAAATTTTCAAGAGTAAAAAAGTAAGTAAAGCATTAGCCCCTGTAGCTAGTAACTGCAAAGCCCAATGGAAGAAATAAATGAGTGAGCCATTTCAGCTTTTTCTTGATGTGTATCTGGGAGGTAAAGTTGATTCCAAATATAGCACACGTCCTGTGCTCAAATTTGTGGCACTGTCTGAAAGCACGTGGAAATGAGGCCTGTGGCTTATTTCTTGTTTCATGCTGAAAATGACAAAGGGTGAAGCTTCTGTAAAATCTGAAATTCTCCAGCACATAATTCAAGGCAATAAAGTATCTCTTCTAGCAATTTATAAAACAATTTGATAACATAAAAGGTACATCTAATTAAAATGCAGTATCAAATAAACCCAATGATCTATCAGTTCTATCAGCTGAAGAAAAAGATCAACTTAGAGTTCAGTACAGAAAATAAGAATACTATGCTTAAGACATCATCTGCTTCAGACAAGAGCAGGATGCTGTTTCACTAACATTCACTGACATCTGAGTCAACAGAAAGTAGTAAAAACATCTACCCATGTCACAGTCACACTCAATCACAGTTTGGGGCTGGCTTGGCTTCTACAGAGAATAATTAGAATTTTACTTTACTTTCCATTCTATAATTTCAAAATTAGATTTATTTCAAAAAGCAAACCAATCACTTAAGGAGAAGCACAGAAAAGCTTCAGAGAGCAGAAAAACTTTCTTATCACTCATACTCCACATACCTGCTAGAAATCCAGAAAGGTAGTTGCTTTGTACAATATTCACTCACATCATAAATACCCATTCCTGCATATCTGGCACACAAGCCACAGTTGCCTACTTCTGCTTTTCGAGGAAATACGTATTTGTTACTAAAAAATAAAGTTGAGAAAAATCAAGACCTGCATCAGAGGAACCACCCTTATCCCAGTGAGGAACAGAACAGGGAACTGCTTGAAGATTATATGCTGTAGCAAACAAATTTTCTAGACACATATAAAGCAATTGCCTCAGAAGAAAAAAGGAAAGGGAGAACAGTGAGAAGTAATAGCATCGGCTTCCGCAAATTTAAGCAGGATGTGTAGTATTGGTTTCATATAAACTCCTTCTACTACTACCTCCACTACCTAGAGCTGCATTAACTCAGGCAGGTGAAGTTAAGGAGTCATTTGGTATGTACAAAGTGCTGAATGAAATCCCAAACAGTTTGTCAGACTGTGACAAATATATGTTATAAAAAGCACAGAAGTTCAAGTTGACTGCAAATACACTTGCCCAATGTATCTTTTAAATGCTGTGACTTATTAATAGTAAGAGACAGGCCTGAGGTTTTACCAATCAAGAGCAGCTGAATGCAATTCCTTTGGAGAAGCCTAAGCCTGTATCAGATGCAAAATAACCAAAACCTGTAAGAAAAATCAAACAACTGCCTTAAGAGAACAAATAACTGGTTGATAGATTTAAGTTTCTTTAAAAACAGAAGAAACAAAATACAAAATGAAGACATTAAGGATGCCTCAGAAACATTTATGCAGATGTCAGCTCTGGGAAGATGCTCTCTGATATCTGACTTTATATTTAGTAAATAAAAAAAGTAAACCGAAAACCCAAATAAAACACAGAGTGACAGAGTGACACTGAGTCCATCTCCTTCCTTATACTTTCATATACTATAGTATTTTCTGAGTCCATCTCAAGTCTCAGGAAAAACCAGTACAATCAAAAGATGCTGCACTGCACCTCTATAGAAGTTACCTTCACCCTGCTTTCAGAGATGGCACACACTGAATATAGCAGAAACAGCAGCTGGTAGTAAGTGGCTCATTTGTTAAGAGTGGATGACTACAGCACTGCAAATGCCAAAAGGAACCTGTCCATCCCTCTCACCTCATTACACCACATTACATATGTCTGAAAACAAATTTTGCTTCACCTCTGGTCAAGAGTTCTATATGCACAAAGAATTTAAAAAAAAAACCCTCATGGTAACTGGTATTAATTATGAGTAGCGACAGAATAATCATTTTACTTCAAAAATGCCTGTTTTCTGACTCTTCACTTTACTTACACGCTATGCAACTATGGTCAAAAAAATAAAAGCCACGTACCACTGCAGGCTTCCTTATAAAGATAGCTGTATAGTGTTCTCTTTTTGGTCACTGAAGTCAAAAGCAAATAGGTGGTTTCCCTGGAAAAGATACTCCAGAACCAATTCTAAGCAGTTTCTGCCCAAGGTACAGTGTTTTCTTCAGACTGTCAGAGTCACGTGGTCACACAACACAGCTGGCTCTCACCAAGTTTCACCGTGCTATGCATTTATACAGCAGTAACCAGAGGAATAGTTCTCATACTAAGTATGCCCCTGCCCCACCCCCAGGGAATCACAAGCCTCAAGGTAAATCAGAATGAGACCATGAGCAAAAAATTTAAGAAATTAATGGCTCTAAAAGGGCTCAATGAGAGGAGGAAGCCATCACACTGGTGAAAACATGAGAATGGACATACCTTGAAGCATGCTTACAATTGCAACTACTACTCAAATGAAACTGTCATCCAGTCAGATGATAACACTACCCATGTGCAGAAGGCAGCCTGATAAAAGCTGCTATTTCCTTAAACTTCCCAGCTGTTCTTCCATATTTTCAGTGCACACTAACAGTTACGTAAAGGAAAACCAGTGATCATCTTCTGGTTTCAGACTTACCACCTATGTTCTAGAACCAGTTTGCCACTAACTGTGAAACCACAACATTATGTTAAATATGTGCTTTACTAAATGAAAGGATTAGCAAAGGAGCCTTCAAAAATGGGAAGAAGCTCTAACGTGGTTCCTCAGTTATAAATTACTTGACCCTTAACCTAGGATGAAGTTTCATAAAAGGAAAGATTACCTTCTTAGGAAAAGGGATTCAACATGCTAAATGATCAACAGAAACACATGCAAGGAGGCTCGTTCAGAGGAGCAGCAGTTATATGATAAATGGCAGTAAGATTAAGTCACTAGACAAATTGGATTAATGCTACTGGGCCTCTCTCATTCAGACCAGTGTGTTTAACATAACTTCAGGAGTTTACGGGCCCCTACAGTTCACACTGATTGAAGGAAATGCATTCAAATTAACTATTGGGCATGCTGACCTATAAACACTAATTGTGACCTAGCAAGTTTTGGCTTTTTATTTTATGCTAGTTTAAGAGCTCTCAGGGGACAGACACATTTTATGAATGAGATACTGAAGACTAATTCTAGATTTCATTCAATAAAAAAAAAAAAAGTCACATGTAATGAAGCAGGAGCTATTCAAAGACGGAATAGTTTCTATTTTTGCAACGTCCAACAGCCCAAGGTAACATCTACAGATCACAGAGAAGCTTTAGGTCTTTAACTGACAGGCACAGCTATAGCTACACATACCTATCTTCATTCATTATATCTGGAGAGAAGACAAG
This sequence comes from Oriolus oriolus, assembly GCA_013400235.1. NCBI lineage: Eukaryota > Metazoa > Chordata > Aves > Passeriformes > Corvidae > Oriolus > Oriolus oriolus. Next base: position 327,585 of record VXBT01013267.1, read on the forward strand.
AAAAAAAAGTAGCTGGAAACTTTCTCCCCACATCTAGCGATTATTGCTATATACTTCTTCCCTATCCTGTTTCTATATTTCTAGGCTGTCATAGAAAACAAACTCTGAACAACAGCCACCACAGGCTTACCTATCTGGGACATAACCTTCATCAAAACTGCTATCACAAACTCCCTCAGGTAGGCAGTTCCAAAGCACATATAATTATTTCCTCCCAGTCCTGCAACTCAAATTCTGGGGTTTTAAGATGGCAACTTACTGTAACATGAAATAAGAGACAGGTTTAGAAGCAAGAAAACTGCTCCATCTCTAAGTACAGTATTTCACACTTGAGGTGTCTTAGCTCATGTATCTTGCAATTTAAAATTAATAGAACACTATTCAAACAGGTTCCACATTAAATCTATACCGGTGAAAGAAACTTTAAACCAAAACCTAACATGAAGCCTGCTTTCAAATAAATCTCATCTGTTGAATTCAGTGTTCCTCACACAAATTAACCCGGAAAATTGTTAGCAATTCCTATGCAGTGCATTTTATCCTACAAGGAGTAAGATTGCTACCCTTTTAGTTACTCCTCTTGTGTATCAAATCTTACATGGAAGAAAACATTTAAGAACATCCACACTGGGAAAAAATAAATGCCTCTTCTGTTAAGCAAGAAAAAGATTAGGCCTCAGTAGCCTGAAAGAAACATAAGCACTCAGCCACAAAAAAGGCCTAAAAATGGGCCAAAGCAAAACCTGGGATGAAGCACTCCTTGAAAATCACAGTACACATGCCTATCACATTTTTTGGCCATCCCTACAAAGCTCGTGTGATTCTGTTCCGAATTTGAAGAACTCATTAGAAGTGAAGACAGAACAGTGCTGCCATTTTTGCAGTTCCTTTCACTTAATTTGTTTTGAAAAAGGAAAACAAAAAACCAAACCCCAACAACACAAACACCACCCCAAATTTCTAGTGCTAATAACTCATACTTGCAATCAAATACAAAATATTGCAATATCAACTTCTAGCAATGAAAGACTGCTAAGCTGTGAAAAGTAAAATGCTCAAAGCCCAGAAAGTGACAGTACAAAAACCTGTACTACAACAAGGGACTCTCCATCTCACAACCAAGATGTGCAGAAGTACAATTACTTTACATCAGATTTTGTAGTCAGTTGAAACCCACTTCATATTAGGCATCTGTTGCTCTTAAGACAACAGTGAGATAGAAGAAACAGATGCTGGAATCACAGTATGTTAGAAAGCTACTCACAGGTGATGAAGTTTGCCCTTCTTCACTTGCAAGAGAACAGAACCAGATCAAAATCAGACAGCACTGATCAGAGAACAAGCCTTAGCAAAGATCCAAACTCCCTTTCCACCAAGTTCAGTAGCATGTTTGCTTGATCTCTACATCCACCTTTATTTTTAACTCAGTGACTAAAGGATAAAAACCCTCCCCTTATGCCGATCCCAACCTATCTTTCCCCAATTTGAAAACCAGCAACATATGAAATACTTTAACAAAAATACACAAACAACTCACTAATCATTATGAAATCAACACTAACATATTCTGCTCCAGAACACAAACACAGTACATAGCCTTCAGGATACACAGAAAAGAATGAGAAGCGTCATTCCCTTGGCCAGCATTTGGCTTGATAGCTTCGGATGCAGCCTTCCTCAAGTTGTTAAAAGCACGTGCATGAGATTTCTGAACATCTTATTTTGTACATCTGTGTTTAGAAAACACTTGCAAGCTCCATTTAAATGATGATACACTCCTACTAGAAATACCTTGGAGTTATCATGTTCCCAGAACAGCCAAGTGGAAGGAAACAACACACCACCACAAAACTTACTTGATCTTAGTACTATATGGACATCACGAGTTTAAACACCAATTCTTCCTTCTGAGCTGATGCAGCCAGCCTAGTAACAGCTAACCAGAAGTCAAAAATATGTATTCTGAATGCTCACTAAATTTGTATAATCTTGGATACCATTTTTAAATAAGGAAATGACGATTCCTTTTCCAAACTCACACAAGAAAAATGCCATCTGACAAAACCAAGCACATCAAAGTTTCTGATGTGACAGAAGAAAACCTAGTTTGGTAAAAACATGCACCTAACCAATCCAAACAGTCTAATGCAAAAACACATACAGGCTTTTACTTAGAGAGGTTATATTCATATTTCCTGCTAGACACTTGCATTGCCCTCCCAATTTACTTACAGGAAGAACCAGAAGGTCTGAGCAGCAGCTCAAGCCATGCCAAACCATTTGCTGCTATACTGAATTTTCCAAATCTGTAAAGTGTTTACAGTTGTTAAAATGTTAACAAATGTTAACCAATCTCCTGAAAGGAATAAATTCATGGACTATTCTGCAAGAAACAGAAGAGGGGGGCTCAGAGGGATGGGGGCTCTATTTATTCATCAAGCTCTACCTCCTCACACTGTTTCCAGCCAATAAAAAGGTGACTAAGCAGGTAGAAAGATACACACTGGAAAGAAAAAGCAAGCATGAACATCTTCAAAGAGAGAAAGCATTCAGGACATTGAAGCAAGGTAAGTTACGCAGTCTCTCACGTATGCACGGACTTACTCCAGTTATCACAGCAATACAGCATAACTGCAAGTAGGACAAGGCGGTTTGTACAACCTAAGGCACTATTCACCGTGTGAAAGTTTAGCAACCCTTGACCCTAGCAGTCTTGCTGAGCAAGTAATTTCCTTTCAGCATGTGTTAAGGCCTATAGATCAGCCTCATCTTACCAGAGCAACCAAGGCCCAAGATGCAATCTGTGATCAGCCACTTAACAGTTACCTGTGCTTACAGAGCAGTCTATTCGAAATAATCTCATTTGTTTCAAAGAGGCAGGTGAAATTCTTAGAAATAGTTGCCAGAGTTAAGCCTTCAGGGCCCATACTTAGGATCTTGGTCAGAGCAATTTTAAAACATTAAGTCACAAAGAATATCCTAACTTTTATGAACAACTGCCATGAAGGAAAACATGTATTTCTACATAAAGACTACTTTTAATTACATAAAAAAGCCACATACTTGTGTTAACCCAAGCTTTTTATTTAGTGGGCACTCTACAGATGTTCTTAAACTTTCTGAGGTACCAAGAAACTAGCAGAGCACTATTTCTGACAGACACTCACCACCTTTTCTCTGTAAAGAGAAAAGCTGTTAGGATCCTCCAACACTCATAATTTTAATAGCTAACGAAGCAGCACCTGAAAAAACACGCGAGTCAAAAGAAGACATAATTTTATCACTGTACTCCCCCTTTCCAAAACAATCTTTTCCCCTACAGTGAATTTAGTTAGCAATTCAGCCAAGTTCAGCTGCCAAGCATTTCTAAGCACTTGCATGTGTTCATCTTGTTTATGAAATGGAAACTCTATCACAGAATTCCAAAAGCCTAAGATGCAGCACAGCCGAATCCTAGGCCACGAGTTAGACTGATTACAGCGATGTTAAGAAACTAGCAATATATTTGACTATTGTAGGCCATCTGAAACTAATTCACCCTCTTGAGTCAAACAGCTGTTTTACTCCCTGCTCTTCATAAGCCTGTATTATATTTTTTCCCTTCCCTTTTTAAGCAGTGAAAGGGGCTAGAAAAATTTCATTCTTCTACATATTCATCTCTCAGTATGAGTGCTCTTCTGTTAGTGCCAGACACCATGTTTACATGAATATGAAGTCAAAGTACAGGGATGTTCAAGTCAAGACACTTCAAAACTAAAATAAAATACAGACAGTTAAAACACAGCGAGTTAGAAACCTGTACAGGCTCAGTAAACATGTGACTGGCCAACATTAACTTCTACAACTTCTGGACAGCAGTAAGCCAACATCTGCAGGTCTAGAGTTTCCACAGCTTTAACTAGCTGATAGGTTTTGCTTACATTAACATATGCTCTGGAGAGAATTGTTTCTCCTGTGAACGACATACTTGGTATTACCACACTGACAGAAGCATACAAGCCATGGACAATTAAATCCTTCCTGGTATGGTAACAAAGCATTTTAAGGTAATTATCTAGCGTATTTTCCCTCCCCTTTACTGTACGTACGAAGGCAGCAGCAGCTCACTTTTAAACTGGCAGGCAGAGCTGTAGGACCATCACAAGAAGTAGGATGAGCACCCCTACACAGCCTTGTCATTTGCTTCTGCTAATGCACAAAATGGAAAGAGCTTCCAGGATTTTGCAACCAGGAGACAGAAAGTTACATACTGGTTATTTTACTGACAGACAAATCTCAGGAGGTTGCACGGACTGTCCAAAATAGCACCAAAATTAAGAGGCTACCATTCACCATCTGTTTGCCTCCCCCTCAGGAAAAAAGTGCATATCAAAAGAAGAAATGAAGCCTGGCTCCGGGGAAGAGGCAGAACGGGAGAGAGCAAATTTCCACGCAAATTCTAAGTGAATCACGGCGCGATGCCCGCGCCTGGCCGCACCGGCCTGCCCCGGCAGAGGCAAGCGGTTCCGGGGCCACCGTCCCTCCGCCACCCCGGCCGGTGGCC
>VXBT01013268.1:0-92193 GCA_013400235.1 Oriolus oriolus
TGCTGGAGGGCAGGAAGGCTTTGTAAAGGCATCTGGACAAGTTGAATCGATGGGCCAAGGCCAGCTATGTAAGGTTCAACAAGACAAAATGCTGGGTCTTGCACTTTGGTCACAACAATCCCATGTAGTGCTACAGACTTGGGAAAGAGTTGCTGGAAGGTTGTCAAGTGTAAAAGGATCTGGGAATGCCACTCAACAGCAGGCTGAACATGAGCCAGCAGCGTGGCCCTGGTGGCCAAGACCGCCAGTGGCATCCTGGCCTGTATCAGCAATAGTGTGGCCAGCAGGACCAGGGCAGCGATCATCCCCCTGTACTTGGTACTTGTGAGACCGCACCTTAAGTCCTGTGTTCAGTTCTGGGCCTCTCACTACAAGAAAGACTTTGAGGTGCTGGAGCTTGTCCAGAGAAGGGCAACAAAGATGGTGAAGGGTCTGGAGCACAAGTCTTGTGATGAGCAGCCGAGGGAGCTGGGGGTGTTTAGCCTGAAGAAAAGGAGGCTCAGGAGAGACCTTATTGCTCTCTACAACTGCCTGAAAGGAGGTTGTAGCCATGTGGAGGTCAGCCTGTTCTCCCAGGCAGCCAGTGGCAGGATGAGAGGATATGGCCTCAAGCTGTGCCAGAGAAGGTTCAGGTTGAACATCAGGAAGAATTTCTTCACTCAGAGGGTTGTCAGGCATTTGAACAGGGTGCCTAAGGAGTCAGCAGGTCTTGAAGTGTTCAAGAAACAGCTGGTGTGGCACTTAGTGGTACGGTTTAGTTGGCATGGTGGTGTTCAGTCAAACATTGGACTTGATGGTCTTGGAGATCTCTTTCAGTCTTAATGTTTCTATGATTCTGTGATTCTGTGATTCTATGATTCTATGAAAATGAGTGACAAAATATATTGTAAAACCTACGTCCTTAGACTGAAAGCAAAACTTTATTTCTTGGAAATCTTTTTCTACTTACACATTTTAATAATTATGAGAAACTCGGTTCACCTTCATACTACTTACTTTTTAACATCTTGCTCTCAACCTAATACCTTCAATTGTTGTAGCATCTGAAATTTGTGCAGACATGACAATTCAGCAGGACTAGTCTCCTGAACAATGCTTCCTGTTTATTCTTCTTAACTTTGACTTTCGGCTCATAAATTTATGCCTGTCTAGGAAAGCGTGCACTATGTAGTACTGAATTACCATCCTACACATGGTATTCCCCCATCAATTCTCCACACTCTGGAAAGCTTTACGTAATTACAATTAATGCAGAAAATTCATAATGTTCTGCACATTAGCAGCAGCTATGTACCCTTTAATTGGTGACTTGCAATAGTAAATATCACCTCCTATTGTTTTTTTAAAGTGGTAAGGCCAGTCATGGCTTGCTTTCTGAAATGAATTGGCTTACTGCAGGCAATAAAGCAATCAGGTTTTGACCATGTCTGAGATGAGTCTAATGTTTTCTCTGTGCAAAAGTCAAAACAATAAAACAAAATAATGGTTGCAGCAGCCAAAACATCTTCCACCATTCTGTGTTTATTTGACGCATGCACATTTGAAAGGATTTAATCGAACCCTGTAAAGTACAGTTGTATCAGTCTAACCAAAACATTGTTTATTTTGTTTTACAGATTTTGGCCATTGTGTCCATTCTGTTCATCGTCCTGTCCACTATTGCTTTGTCTCTTAACACACTGCCAGAACTTCAAGAAATAGATGAATTTGGGCAGCCAAATGACAACCCTCAGCTAGCACACGTTGAAGCTGTGTGTATTGCTTGGTTTACCATGGAGTATCTTTTGCGTTTTCTGTCCTCACCAAATAAGTGGAAGTTCTTCAAAGGCCCATTAAATGTCATTGACTTACTGGCTATCTTGCCGTACTATGTCACCATTTTCCTCACAGAGTCCAATAAAAGTGTCCTGCAGTTCCAAAACGTCAGACGTGTGGTTCAGATATTTCGAATTATGAGGATCCTAAGGATTCTTAAGCTTGCCAGACATTCAACAGGCCTTCAGTCTTTAGGCTTTACACTCAGGCGGAGTTACAATGAATTGGGCTTGTTAATATTATTTTTAGCCATGGGAATAATGATATTTTCAAGTCTTGTATTCTTTGCTGAAAAGGATGAGGATGCTACAAAATTTACAAGTATTCCTGCGTCATTCTGGTGGGCAACAATCACTATGACTACTGTAGGATATGGCGACATTTATCCTAAGACCTTATTAGGCAAAATAGTTGGAGGACTTTGCTGTATCGCTGGAGTGCTCGTCATAGCCCTGCCCATACCAATTATTGTGAACAATTTCTCAGAGTTTTATAAGGAGCAGAAAAGACAGGAGAAGGCAATTAAGAGGAGAGAAGCACTTGAGCGAGCTAAAAGAAATGGCAGTATTGTCTCCATGAACCTGAAAGATGCCTTTGCTCGCAGTATGGAAATGATAGATGTAGCAGTAGATTCAGGAAAACTTGGAGAACCACTCAATCCAAAGGAGACACCTGATGACAGCCACCTGTCCCCAAGCCGGTGGAAATGGGCCAGAAGGACAATGTCTGAAACAAGCTCAAACAAATCTTATGAAAACAAGTACCAAGAAGTTAGTCAACAAGACTCCCACGAGCAATTAAATAATGCTGCAGCATCCTCCAGCCCACAGCACCTCAGTGCCCAAAAACTGGAGATGCTGTATAATGAAATTACTAAAACTCAGTCTCAGCCTAATCTTAATGCTGGTTACCAAGACCAGTCAGCAAAGCCACCCATGTATGAAGAAGAGATAGAAATGGAAGAAGTTATAGGTCAGAGAGATCCGTTGCCAGCTGGGCCCACGGACATCGTAATGGACATGAGAAGCACATCCAGTATTGACAGTTTTGCCAGTTGTGCAACTGACTTCACGGAAACAGAGAGGTCTCCCCTCTCTCTGTTTCCTGGCTCTCACTTGCAAATGAGATTTCCAGCTGATGCTGTTAACCTGGAAGAAAACCAAAGAGCAAGAAGTTCTCAGTTCATACCATTTGCTAAAGACAGAGGATTTTCTCCAACTGATGTCACCTTTGACTATAATCCAATCAACAGAGCTGTTATCAGTGATGGCAGTGGGTCCCAAACTGTTTCACATGGTCATTTTCATTTTGACACTGCCATGGACAGCCCCAAAAGTTCCCTGAAAGGTAGCAACCCATTAAAATCTAGATCCCTTAAAGTGAATTTTAAAGACAATAGAGGTGGCGCTCCACAAACTCCACCGAGCACTGCAAGGCCACTGCCAGTGACAGCAGGAGCAGACTTCACACAGGCCACCCCTCAGCACATCAGCACCATTCTCCTAGAAGAAAATTCCCCCCAAGGTGAACGACCTGTACTTGGTGCTGATGCATCTGCACTTTGTCAGGGACCTGCTAAAAGATCATCCCCTCTCTTTCCCAAACAAAAAATTTTCACTTTCCCTTCAAAAGAGAGGAGGAGCTTCACTGAAATAGACACTGGAGAAGAAGAAGAGTTTATGGAGTTACATGGTGTGAAACATGAGATAAAACAGGATATCAAGACAAATTGCTGTGGGGATAAACACAGTGATGGCAACAATTTAACAGGGGAGCCACAGGTCACCTCTTCACCCAAAAGCATGAGCCACAACTGTACTCAAGACATTTACCATGCTGTGGGTGAGGTAAAGCCAGACAGTAACCAAGAAGGTCACAAAATGGAAAACCATTTATTTGCTCCAGAAATTCATTCAAGTCCAGGAGAAACTGGTTATTGTCCCACACGGGAAACTAGCATGTGACTAGTTACAGAAGCAATAAAAATACCTTTTCTTAAAACACAGTTAGTAATGCCTATGAACTAAAACATGGAAAGCCTCAACAAAAGTGCATAAAATGTTATTTTTGCATGGCATGAAGAGTTCTTTAGTTTAAATACTGTTTAATTAAAAAAAAAAAGACTGCTTTTTGTAACAAACTGAAAAAAACAGGGAAAAAATTACTCAAGAATGGTGAATACAATAAAGAGAGCTCTATTAGGAGCCAGTGGTCTGCAACATCTGACATTTTTGATCCTTTCGCTTATGATTGTAGACAGGTTTTAAACTCTTTTAACTTTTTTTTTCCTTGGTTACAATGAATTTTAGAATTTGCACATGAAAGGATGAAATGTCAATGCATGCATTCATAAAGATCTGAAACAAGGTGCTTTGAGCTTGCAAAATGCATATACTTGTAAATAGTTTGGGGTTGGGGGGAAAGCTACTGTTCACAAGGATTTATGGAAAAAGCATTTCCTGGGACACAGGTACTTCCTTCACAGCGTGCTGCCTGGAGGTTTTGTACAGACTTATGTTGCAAAATTGCAACTTCTTCTTAAAGCATCTCACGTATCTTGCTTTCTGTTAAAAAGCTCATGAGTATATCTGTTAATTAAGGACTACAGTTTATCTTTAGTTTATCTGTGCTGTAAATCATGATGGTTTTTTTTTTATTTGCAGAACTTCAGTTATTGCTTTTGTCAGCTTAATTAATGATCCTGTGAGGAAAAGCAAAGATTTAATGACCAGAACTTGAAGCATTTGATATTTTTATAGAAAACTGCCAACATTTCATAACTGAGAAAAAAAAGTTCCATTTTAAAATTTAAAAATCAAAGTTATTTCTTTGGCAATAAATAGTGCCAAATGGCTATATAGATATATCCAAAAGCATTCAACTTCTTAGAATATAACTTGGTATTAAAAAAATATTTCCCACACTCTTATTTTTCCTTTAACACTATTTGCTTCTACATGATCTTTGATCTCTTACCTTTTTTCTCCATGCAGTGCTCATACTTCAGTAATGGCAATGTTGTTGAAGTTGTTATGTTGTAAGGACATAAGAGACAAGGTTTGTAGGGGAAAGTGGTACCTTTTGTTATCATAAATCATATAGCTGGAGGAAAAAAGGCTTCAAGTTCATGTGATTTGCCTCAGGTCTTCAACACCCCAAAGCTTGTCTGTGCTTTTCAGTTCAGTCATTTGGACTGACAGAAGGTACCACTTGACTCACCAAATTTGCCTCAACCCATCCTTCCACAGCTGTTCTGAAATGGGGTATAGGATTTCCACTACATTTAAATAAAGGAAAATGTCAATCATTCCACTGACAACTGCCAAAGCATCTTTCATTTCTCTGATTTCTCCAGCTTTGTAAAATAAAGATGCTGAACCAAAGCCTTCACTACAAAGTAACCATCTAACCATTGTCTCGAAAAAGCTATTTTTATTTTATCCAGAATCCATAGCTTCCTATGCTATAATGTATTTTAAAAAGCTTATAGATTGCTTTAATTCCCTAAATCATAAAAAGTTTATTCAATTCATGAATTCTAATCATAAGCAAATGTATGCAGTTACACGGACATGTCCTACAAAATGTTCCCTTTTTTTTATTTTAGGAAGACTTAAAAGTACTCCAGACTAACCAGTGCATGGTTTGGAACAGCAGGCTTCTACTTACCATAGTGGACCTCGGTTAATTTTTACTCGTGTCTTTTTCTGTCACTTGAATGAGTAACAACCAGGCACCCAATGCATTTAGTTAAAGGGACAAGCATTTTTGTTGCAACATTGCCCTTTGCTTCAAATGGTTGGGCTGATGCCACAGACCTCACTCAAGCCTGGCACATAGAAAAGAGGCAAGTTTGAACAGCCCCAAAATATTGATCCTGGTGGCTGGGCCAAACAATGAGCACAGCACAATCATTTAGGTTTTTTTTTTAAAAAGTTTTCTATATTTCCATAAGTTTTCTTATTTCTGTAACAAGATAATATTGACGTGTCTCTCCAGTAATTTGAATAACTGAGAATATAATGTCTTTTTTTTCAAACAATGTCTGGTCATTAATTCTCAAAATAAAAGTGATTTTTTTTTTGTCTTTAATTGCAGTTCATTTCAACTTGTTGCTGCATTCAGTTTTATGTATTTATATGGTATTCTGCGTAACAATTTTCACTCATGTTGTGTCTCACTGTCCCAAAACTTAGCTTTTTAATATTTTATAGTCATTAATCTTCTACATTTATTTTTTGGTTTCTAGATATTTTCGGTGACTAAAACTAAATGCCAGTCAATTTTTATATGCCTGAAGTGTTGGTTTGTATTTTCTATGTGCAGTTTTATGAAATCACGTGGGCCTGTTTGATCTGCCTTTACATCCTAGTGAACTATTGAAGTCCAAATTAAGACCAAATGGGACCTGGTCCCATACTCTGGATCCACAGAAAATTCCCATTCAAGACACTGATGTTGTTCTGGCAAGACTGAGGTCTGTGTCGTGTTCCTTCTGTGTGGTTTTTCTCCGGGGTGACCCTTACTCTTTGGAAAAGCCCCCTTAGACCTGTGCCACTTGATAGAAAGGGAGGAGTCCAGCCATAGGGAACGCACTGCAGGAACAGAGGTTTAATTCCTCAAGTTCTCCTGAGCTAAACTTCATGCAAAACTGATTCTGGCCTATTAAAATCACTAAAAATTTAAACGGGGTAAAGTCAAGGCCTCAATCCTTGCGCAGATGAATTTCCCCTGAAACCAGTGCGAGTCTGGTGGAGAAAGGGACTGACTGAAATATAAATGAGAAGACAGTAGTCTCTCCCTCTTGAGGAAAATCAACAGGAGCTTTAACTATATAAATCAGCTGAAAGACCAGGCCCTTATTTGCTGCTGTATTTTAAACGTTTTCAGAGAAGCATATTTATTTTGAAAGCAAAAGAAATGCAATTCATTTTATTAACAGATGCTTTATTTTTTTTAAATACTGGAAGCAAAGTGATTAAGCTTTGGAAGTGCTTTTGGCATAATTTTGTTATCCACTTTTGACAATGCTGAAAACTGTTTCCAGAAGCACAGGTTTAGTTGTGGTTTTTTCAGTCTTGACTGCATACACAGGATCCACCTCTGAATACCAAACTTGTATAATTCCTGATTGAAACATCTACTTGAGCAGTTGCAGGACTGGATCTAGCTTTCTGTCGAGTACAGCAGGTGTAAGAACTGCAGGCCAGGATCACTTCATTCATCATGAGTTGATATGCAGCAAATTATACAAAATTACACAAATATATTTTTCTGGTTTTCTAAAACTTTGAAGCCATTTTGGACTTATGACCCATTCACCACAGTAAGGGGAGAATCTGTCTGAGTTCTGGAGTCAGTCTCTAATTACAGCTGTGCAATTTTGAAGCAACTTAAGGAGTCTTAGGAAGAAGTGACTCCTTTGTATACCTGAAAGGGGTCTGACTCCTCACATCACTGGAAAATGTGATGGAAAATGAAGAATGTTCAGGGAGATAGCTTTGCAATTGATCTATTTTTTATATTTTTTACTAACTGCAGAATCCTGAAGCAAAGTTTTAATTCCTTTTCAATGATGAAACCAAATGCACATATTTTAAAAATGTTCACAGAGTAATTAGAAGAGATTTTGAGTAATAGTCACATTAATCCAAATCTGGGTGGGGGGGTGGGGGGGGAATAATATATCGCACAAACTGCAAAGGAAGTTCCTATAGGAAAGCTGTTTACAGGGGAAGTATATAATGTAAAGAATGTAACATGGTGTAGGAAGTTTTTGCACTACCGAATTTATATAAAATACACTTTTTTAAATGAAAACACAAAAGGCCTTTTAATGCTACATTGTATAGAATATAGAAGCCTCTGTGCTAATGCAGCAATGTAATGCACTGTGTCCTCACTTCACAATTGGTCTCAAAATTCAAACATTAGTGATGTTAGAGAGGTGATATCTGATCTAACACTAGAGCAATGGACATGAAGAGCCTTTTAGCACACGGTTATGTAACCCAAAGTGTGTACAGACAGTTGTATTTTTGCCTATAACATTCATAAATCAAAATAACAACTGGCTTCGGGAGTTGTTTCCTAACAGGTAATACTGGGCAATGTATTTGTATTCCTTGAAAAACAGTGAGTTCTTTTAAAAGTAGACCTCTTCCCCTACAGGTTGACTGAGCTTCTGTTTCCTTCAAGGTTTACCTTCAAGTTATTTAATTAACTGATTCAACCTCCTCTAAACCTCAGTCCAGTGCAAAAGACAGCTGTCTTTTTGAACCTCTATTGCAAATATAGTCAGACTGGTAAAAATGTCCACGGCTTAACTGATTGGCTTTTTCATTCAAATAATTTTTGGATCACTTGGACAGAAAATAAATATTTTGATAATGCAAACATATTTTAGAAGAAAAAAATTGCAACAAATATGCCTTTTTTCTTTCAAAGTAGCCAGCACAGATCAAGCAAGAAATGCAAATACAACAAAGGGGAAAGAAGGGCAGAAAACTGTAAGTAAACAAGGCATGTTTTAGTGTACTATATAAAAAGAGATATAATTAAACATATGTAAAGGAAACCTTGTTCATACTAAATGAGGTAAAAATGCCAGTTGCAAAAGATTTAATTCCACTCCTACTCCAGTGTAATTTTTAACCTAGAACCAACAGGTTCTGCGATGCTATTAAACACTCGCCTGCTACATTAACATCTGATCTGTAATCATTTTTCAGAAGACTTTCCTGAAAAATAAGGTGCCACATGTTGCTGTCCTTATTAATCTTTGGATCTCCTCCCATTGCCCTCCAAATATCAACCTTTTCTTCTTAGGCACGGTCAGAAGGCAACCCACCCAACAAGATGATAGGTGCATCTTTTTGTCAGGAAAGTGCTTTAGTAGTGTGGTGCAAATGGCCAGATGAACTCTGTTGCATTTGAACCAAGGAACAAGAACTAAGTGTCACTTCTCCCCTTTTTCTAGTTGCAAAGTACTCTGAATTCTCCAGTGTCCCCACAGTGCCCCCATCCTTCATGCAAGAGCTTTCAGTGTTCTTGTAAGAACTTTTTTAACAGCAGTTGACTGGTAAATGCTATTAAGAGAGCCATCAGGTTAAGTGTGAATATTTGTCTCTTGTCCAACCTGGTTTTATTAGTGGTACTCAGCTTTAACTCCTGCTGAAATGCTTTCTAAAACAGATCAGGTGTTCTGGGAGCCAAACTCTTTGCAGGACCTCTGTCAGTTTCCTTAACAAAGGAAGGTTAGGTAACCTAAGGCAGGCAAAAATGAAAGAAAAAGTTTTGTTTGCATTGTGTGATGGTTTCTTGTTCAGTGAACATACACCATAGGACATCTGCAGATGTGGTAATGTACTTGTCTTTGTATTTGTTTTGTTCCAGGTTTAAACAGTATCTTTTAAAAATGCTGAGTATGATATTTAGGAAGTATTACCCTTTAGTAAAATGGAGATTTCTTCCAAAACAGCAGTGATACTTTATAGTCCTATATTATTATTGATTGATATTTAGTTTTCTTTTATGACACCTTACGCAGATCCTGATGAATACCACTGTGGAACAAGGAAGTAGCACACAAATATTACTGCACTTTTTACTTAAAAGTAGCTAAAAAACATGGTATTAGCTAACATTTAATCCAAAAAAGATGATTATCCTAATTATACCTATTAACTAAACAGCCTGGTGACCTGTCATCGCCTTAGACATTGACTGTAGTCCTGTGATTAACATGAACCATGAATCTAAGAGCAGTCTGTGTAATTAATTTAATAAGGGTAATTTTTTAACTCCAGTAACTATTTAAATACATATTCAGCATGAGCAAGAGTAATTTACACTTCTAAATCTGGAAGACTATGGCTATGTTTGCACTGGCATCTTAGAGGAAATTGGAAGAGCTCTCTTGACATGAATCTCTCAGCTACCCCCGCTTCTCATGCTTTGGTTCACACAACCGAGCAATCCTGCACCACGCAAATTGGACTACTTTTAGATGAAGCTGAACCAGAAGACTTCTTCCATGAGGGCACCAGCTGTGCTGCAGGCAGGACAAAGCATTCAGGCCCTAGTACCAGATGAAAGCTAGTCCAAAAATTGCACCCTGATACACATAGTGCAAACTGTCAGCACAAACTGTTTTCTTCAACAAATCTGCTTGTATTGTACGACTCACTAATGTAGACATAGATCTCTACCATGGCTACTGTCTTCAGCCCATGTAGCTCTTGGCTAAATCCCTTGGCTAAATCTGTAAATCAAGGAAATTTTGCCATTTTCATCAGTGGTATTGCATAAAGGAAGCAATATGTAGCCAAAGATTAAATTGTTCCCAGTGCGTTCTCCAAGTTAACCCACATAAAGTCATTTAAACAATAAATTCTTGATAACCTTTGGATAGTTGTGTTTTGTAGTTTGGACCAAACTCTATATACGGCATATTTCTACAGTCAATTTACTCTAAAGCTGGTGTTATATTTGATGAAGACAGTACAGACAGCACTAGACTGACTTACTCCAAAATCAGTGGAATGATTAAACTGATTGCAAGTAGCTTTATTTCACTTAACAGTAACCCTTCCTTTATACTGGTATGAATAAAAGCAAAATGCTGTGCATTGATGGAGGATCAGAAGCCCAGCTTGAGTATTTTGTGCTGATTTGCCATGTCTAGATATCCTCCTATTTGGATCACCAGCTGAAATTTATTTAAATTGAGGAACTACTAGGGTTTGATTGTGTGCTTAGTTGCTCTGATGTCTGGGACATACCTTGTACGGTAATGCAAGGAATAAAAAGCCTATTCCTTATCTTACTTCTTTGAACCATTTCAAGGCAGAGGACATAAGTCTTGTAGGGATATTTTTGCTCTAAGTTTTGCTCAGATAGCATCTCTCTGTGGAGGTTCAAAATACAAAACATTTATGCCTGTTCTTGAAGTCCTTAAGCAGAACACCAGTGGGAATTCTGCCTGTATAAAACTGAAGGATGGAGCAATATATTACAGCATTAGGCAAAAGGAACAGTTTCTAACACATTACAAAATACATTAAAAAAAATTTTAAAACCTACTGTTGGGGACAATCATGGGTACTTCTGCTAGGATGCAGAGTTCTGGATTTATATGTCTAAATTATCAGAGTTCTGCAGAGTTTTACTTGTACAACTCTCAAAAATCAAAGGAGCCATGCTGATAAGCTGAAACATGGAGGGATTAGTGTACAAAAAAGCTCAGCATTGAATACATAGCCTATTGCTTTAAGATCACTGTAAATATCAAATTAAATATGTACTAATTCATGTTTATACATGATTACTGTGTTAGTTTCATAGATACAGTAGCATGACTATTATTAGTTTTATGGAGTTTAATGAACTTTACTTTGTATTCCTCTGTGAATGCTCTGAATGCTGCAAACAAAAAAAGCACAACAGTATTTTTTCAAGTTCTCTTGGGGCGATAGCAGTGTCTTCACTATTGTTCAGTTTTACAGATTTAGCAACATTTCATCATACATTGCTCTATTAATAATGTATCTTTCTTTAAAAGTACTGTCACTAGGAGACAAAAGCATATGTGATAAGTCTTGTCTAATCTCATTCATATGCCTTTACAAAATGCCCCAGACATTTTGTGGGAGAATATGCTGCTTTTGCTTCATGCATTGTTTGTATTTTGGGGTGGGGCAGGGGAATAATAGGGCATTTTGCAATGGTAATTGCATCAAACACGCTTTTTTTCATTATTATTGTATTTGTTAGAAACATTTTGATTTCGTTTTTCTGTAGATAAAACTTTGACAATAGCTTTATTTTTTCAACTAACCATTTGATTTCATTAGACTAATAACTTCTCACATTTAGTGGTATTCGTATCAATGTTTCCATATCAGCTGCATTTTAACTTCATAAAAAAGGAAATGTGGTTATTATTTTTGTCATACTAGATTTTGCTGATCAGCTAAGTACTTCTGCACCAATCTACATATTAATATGCATGTTGTAGTCTGTACAATTGTTCAACATCAAAATATCTGTTTAATTTATGTCAAATGTCTGTAAAATAAATGCATTGTTCTCCATTTCAGTCTGATAGAATAAGCAGGGTAGTAAATAAATGTGTAAACGAACCATCTGTGTCTCATTTCAGTTCTCTTCATGAAACCGCTTTACATTGAACATTGCTTATACCAAAACAATAATCCATAGTGTCTTTAGATGTCATTACTTAACAAAATTATCCAGGAATCTCTGACAGACAATGTGTACAGAAATAAATCACTTGGCTATGCAAATAAAATCAGAATCCATTATTTTTTTAAAAAAATTAAATGTAGTGATTCTAAGCCTTTTTCTTCCCTCTCTGTTCAGAATTACTGCTAATTACTACTCGCACTGTCATAGATACAAAGCCTCAAATGACTTTACAAGAGTGAGTAAACAGTATTGCCTGCAGGACAGAAAGCAGAAGCATGGAAAGATTTAGCAGCCTTTTTTTGGCTAGTCAAACCTAGGTACCTCACCCTAATACTCAGGCATAGTGGATAAACCAATCTCTTGTCCAGCTTAAAACTGTAAGAGAAAACGTAGGTTTATAGTGGAAATTATTTTCCACTATAGAAGATGAGTCAGGAAAATAACAGATTTTTTTTTCACAAGCAAGGTTTTGCTGCAAATCCATGTATGATAGAGCAACTCTAGCATTCAGAAAATAAAGAATATAATTCCCTCATCTTCGAATTAGAAACCTATTTTTTAATGTCAACATCTGAACAGCACTGCAGTGAAATAATAATGGAAGTCCAAGTTCGTCCCTTTGGTGACCACATTGATTACAGTTTATGAGAGAGCATAGAGATGCTTTAGTTTCACAACTTCACTGTGCTATACATCTCCTAATACACCATTCACTGCCCTGCAGAACTTCTACCCTTTCAGCTTTTAATCTAAGGGTTCCCTCTATGAATGTGCAGCACTGTACATAAATCTAAATTTGTTTCATCTTTCTATTCTACTTCGAACACATTCTCAACTTCCTTTTTCCTTTAAACAAACAAACAAACAAACAAACAAACAAACAAACACATCCTTCTTACTGCTTGTCCAGATCTCTTCTTGGCATTCATCTAAATAATTGCATTTTAAGGAAAGGATTTGTGGGGTTATATATTATTCAATAACCATGCAGTCTAGAGCAGCCCACACATCTAATCATGGCACCCAAGAGTATTTGCAAAACTTCAGTTCTACATGCACATTCCAGCTGCCACATGGTTCCATCCTGCAGCAAGACCCTGGCCTCTTCAGCTTTTGGCTGTGCAGAAAGGAGAGTAAGTCATATAGGGGAAAAAAAGTGGGAGCATTTTCCAAAAAGCACTGGTTAGTCAAGGGACCAAGATACACCACTGTAGTTCCTGGCTCAACATCTCTTCAATCATGCCATGAGCTTAGGAAATCTTCCTGTTTTAACCATTTCATCTTTTCCCATCTTCTCCTCTCCCTCTATTCTTTCTTGTGGAGCACATTTCAAAAAAAAGTCCAGAATCCCAGCATCTCATTCCAGATCCAAAGCAGCTCACAAAAGGAACTGGCTC
This sequence comes from Oriolus oriolus, assembly GCA_013400235.1. NCBI lineage: Eukaryota > Metazoa > Chordata > Aves > Passeriformes > Corvidae > Oriolus > Oriolus oriolus. The sequence continues at coordinate 13,422 of VXBT01013268.1, forward strand.
GATGCTAGAGAGAAAATAAAATACAGAAAATCTCCACAATTTTATTGGTGCAATCTGACCTATGGCTGAACACACAGCTAGAAAGCAGGAAAAGTATTTTATGATAACCTGCAAGTGTGATATGTGGTGGGGATTAGGTCCTAAAGACAGAAATATTCTTGGCAGGCCAGGAATAGAGCAGGTCAATAGAGATCATACTGACAAAGTACTGAGATAGCAGTAGGTTAGCACAAAAAGTACCCTGCCATAATCTATTCAGAGTAAAAAAAAATCCCTAGCATTTCTAGACGTAAATATTAGGAAAGTAAACAACCTAAATATTGGGGATATCATGTTAAATCTTAATTTACTGTATAGGCTAAAACCATGTTTCTCTCTGAATGCAAATTTGCATTGAGTGAAAAACAGACACTATCAATCAGATGATGAGGAAAAACTATCTGCAGTTTTGTTAGTTAACATCAGGGGGCCCTGAGGGAACAAGAGTTTACTCAACACTGCTAAAAAAGCATTTTTGGTCTTAAAAAGTACTTAATAATGTTGAACTACCATAATTATAAAAGACATCTTATTTGCAGAAAGTAAAGACATACAAGCGTAGAGCACCAGAAGGAATGGTGCCATTCAATAACATTTTTACGTTATTATAAGTAAGTTTGATTGGTTATTTCTCACCTTTCATTCTCATGCATTCTACAGATTACCATCTTTCCCACAGTGGAAATCAGCACAGCAACAATTTATTGTGAATCACTGCTAAAATTACCATTTAGGTATTCCTACTGTAAAACATTCAGGTTGAGTTATGGTGTCATTCACTGTTATTGAAACTACCAATGAAACTATTGCTTTACTTTTCAGAAGAAATCTATTTTTATGATTTGTTCTCTTATGTTGCAGTTTTCAAATGGCAATTTGCCATTATTCTTCAAAATATCTTCCCACAACAATTTGTTTCTACTAGATGGCAAGAGGCAAGCTGTCGACTGTCAAGTATCAGTACATTATTCATATCCATGCTATGAAAGTTAAAAAAGTTTCTTCAGATATTTTTTGCAGTTTAGTGCATTCATTATGGAAAAGAGCTCAAAGTGAACTTTAGTCCAATCAGACTCTGGACAATCCACAGTTGAAAGAGCCATTATGAATGCCGCAAGTGCAGGAAATTTTCCCAACTTATTAAATACTAAGGCATTCTATGACAAAAACACAGATCCATAAAGAAGTAGAATTCATTTGCTCAGCCACTCAAGAAAATGTCTGTATTTACCACCTTTTCTGTTTTAATCTCTTATTGGTTTTGATTTAATAATTTCATTATAATATATACAGAGGCTGGCATAATTGTACCGTTCTTAGAAAGGAGCTGGGGTTTCAGTTCTTCCATCCTTTAGCAGGATGGTAACAGAAACATCTTATACCTGTGACTCATCTTTCAGTGGCAAGTCTGCTGACCACTTGAGCAAGTGACTCTTCATATATATATATATATACACACATATAGATATATATACACATAAAACACCCACACATGCACAGAGCACATATGGAATGTGGCACTGTCTTAGCACCATAGTCTGAAAACCAAAACTCTCCAATACTTTGCGTTTGTGCTACGATACAGCTACAATCTAGAGAGATTTCTCAGTTCACCAAGGCACAGCAGAAAGATCTTGCTGCTCTCACAACTCTAATTTATACTTGAAACAAAATAAATCACCTACCCAGGACATCATTTTCAATGCACACAGAAAAATGGAAGTGTTAACATCTGCACATCACTGGGATTGTTACAAGGCTTATACACCTGGCAGTAAATGAAAGCATACATAGACTGGAATAATTCCATTCTAGTATGAACAGTTACATCTCAAAATTTCACTCTAGAATGAACAATTACATCTCCAAAGGAAGAAGTTTCTTATAGCAGCAACATTACAACTACTGGTTTAGTTATCAGCCACTCCTGCTTGCCTTCTCATCAGAAACACGAAAGCAAATCCTGTTTAATAACTTCAAGCAGGTTTCACATGTTTGCCTTGAAAGATGGGAGAAAAGCTCTAACCTTTCTACTAAATATTGCAAAACTAAGTCAAAAGCTACTCACATTTCTTGGGGAGGACAAAATAAGATTCCCAGTAACCAAAAAAATAAAGACCTTAGTACATACAGAAAGAAAATCAATTTTATAGTGTTAAAAAATAACAGAAAAGAGTAGCTACTGTTTTTTGTGTCTGAGACCTCATTCTCACCCACAAAAACAAATAAAGAAGGAACAGATTTAAACAGGCACCACTGCATAAATATTCCACTACCTCTGCTTTCTGTGAGTAGTTTCACTTTGGTGTTTTCCCCCAGTTAACAATAAAATTGATTTTTGGATAATCAGCATGTTTTGTTTCCTTGGAATTTCTAGTCATTACTTCTGCAGAATTAAAACTCAGGGACTGTCAGCAATGTATTCAGAGCTCAGAATTAATAAAATTGTAATTCCAGGAGTGTACTGATGTTGCAAATTAATTTGACATTCATTGTGATGAGTGATCAAGGGAAACTACTTTGCTATTGTGCATGTGCTCAGAGGTATTGTCTGTCACAATAGCTACTTACACAGTGTTAGAAATCTAATGAAATCTACCAACCTCCCATTTTCGAACAACAGTAAATTATTTCCTTTTAATTTGGTAGCTTGGGTTGAAAACAGCACCCGATTTAGTTTCACCCATTCAAATGAATCTCAGATTTTCTGGTATTCACTACAACTGATCTTCTCTGACACTTCTACAGATATACAATAAAGTGTGTCTCTCTTTAATATTTTCACAGTATTAAACATTGTTGCAACTTTATCCTCTTTCTTCCAGGTTGCTAAACACATTCAATGCTCAGCTAATCAGTAGAGCCAGAGAATCGTATTTCCAAGACCTTATTTTCACACTGGGAACAGTTGCAAAGCTGTTAGTTCCTAATGTCTGGCACGTTTAGCAAAATAAACAAACATAAATAAATTATTACTTCTAAACAAGCAAAGTTTCTGAGAGGTCTCTAATGATCATTTCATAGAAGTACAGTTACCTAAGCTGAAGTTGTGTATGTCAGGTAAAATTCCACAGAAAACAGTACCAAATATCAGTCATTACTCAGTATACCACAGATACCAGTATTTGGCCAGTAACTTAGGGACTCTTTCTGTGTATCTTTATCACAAAATCTTCATTCACATAAAAGGTAATCCATTAATATAATTTAAATTCATTAAAGAATGTAAACACTATGGATTTGTTTAATTTACATAAGTGCATTGATTGATCACAGGGCTGGAGCACGTCTGCTATGAAGACAGGCTGGGACAGCTGAGGTTTTCCAGCCTGGAGAAGAGAAAGCTCAAAGGACACCTTATAGAAGCCATCAAGTACCTAAAGGTGTCTACTAGAGAGCTGGAGAGGGACTTTTCCCAAGGGCATGTAGTGATAGGACCACAGGGAACGGTGGCAAGCTGAAGGAGAGTAGGTTTAGATTAAACATTAGGAAGAAATTCTTTACTTTGAGTGTCGAGAGGCACTGGAAGAGGTTGCCCAGAGAAGCTGTGGACTCCCCATCCCTGGAATTGTTCCAGACCAAGGTGGATGGGGCCTTAAGCAACCTGGCCTAGCTGATGGTGTTGCTGCACGTGACAGGGGGCTTGCAACTAGATGTTCCTTAAGGTCCCTTCCAATCCAAGCCATTCTATGATTCTACGATCTTAGCCAAGGAGAATTTGGTATAACTTCATCAGGAGTTTTGCACAGGGGCTCTAAGAGCATGTCCCTGGCTAAAACAAGAAACATCGAGTAAAGACAATATGTGACAAGTATTTGCTTCTGGCAGCAAGCAAGGTGGACTACAGTCAGTGCTACACAGCATTGCAGCTTACCATTCTTCCTCCAAGGGAGAGCCCCAGACACTAGGGCAGCACAATGGTTTGACTTTCACTGATGTGAATGTGCCAATGAACATGGTTGGTGATAATGCAGCAACTGCATTGTCTTTAACTCAAGTCTCATATCTAATTCTCCAGGTGGGACAGAATAAAATACCCATCAATTCCTTTTCTGTGTATGAATTAATCCCAGCTAAGGGGAGGAGACCCTGCTGAGTTCAAAATATTGAATACTGTAATACATTTGTCTCTAAAACTGCATTACATTAACTGAGAATAATGCAGCCTTTATTCTTTCATACATACATTAGCTTAATGAGCCATTAATGTGTCTAGTATTTAAAGCATACAAAGAGATCTATAGTTTAAGCTTCAGAAGTCATCCAAATATCTTACAAGTGCCAATAGTACTCTCAACAGGAGAAATTTAGCCTTTCATTTATTTTTCAATTGCTCTTTCCTTTTATTCCATAAAATGCATTTATTTACAAGAAGGCAGTTGAAATCTTTAATGCTGAATCAAGCAATCTAAGTTAGAAAAGGCAAAATGGGAACATGTATTTTGGATAATACCCTGTTCCTAATCAGGTCCCAGGAAATTAGACTCATTTTCTCTTTTACTTTCTCTAGTTAATTAATCAGAAAATTCTTCCCTTCCCACTGATCAGAGTTTCATACAGAAATCTGTCCCCTTGGAAGCAACAATATCCACAAAGGGGCCGTGTGCTTTGGCAGAGACCTCCAGATCTCCCAAAGAGGCTGCTGAAATACAGAAATGTTGGGTTTAGACCTCACCATGGGAATTCCCCAGGACTCACATGGCCTGTGAATGTAACAAAGGAGTCACTGATTCAGCCTTGCCACTTTCAAAAAGTCCAAACTGTTGGAAACCACAGCAGATGCATGCCCAGAGGATCAAGGAAAGACAGAACACGGTTGAAGAACTACAACTATTTTCTATTGCAAACCAGCCTCACCGATGTATTTTTGCCTTCTCAGAAACTTACTGCATCTAATTGCTTCTGTATGATTGGCTCAGGAACAACATCCATAAATCTGTGAAATGTCTACATGGTATTATCCGTGCATAATCTTGGCATATTCATAAGTAAAATCCTTCACCAAATGGAAAGGTAATTTCTAGACAGATGTGATTCTCCAAAATCTGTTCTCTTAGTCACTATTCTACCAGATGTCTGGCCTGTCTTATATTTCTATATATGATGAATAATTTCAGTAATATTATTTTAAAAGAACTTTTGAGTTCTGTTACTTTGGTTTTTCCATCATTCTATATCCCATAACTATTACCATTGACTAATATGAAAAGGTATATTATAGCAGAGCATAATTTTCGCTGATTACACATATATCAAGAGTATTAAACAATCTCCTTCACCTTTGTTCCAAAGTAACTGCATATAATGCTATATAACCACTATTATAACTAAATGTATGTTTCATGGTTGTGAGAATTTTAATCTATCTCATTCTAAAGTCTGCTGGTTCAATTTGTCTGATGTCTCAACACTGCTAGTAAGATTAAAAAAAAAAAAGAACTTGTGCTGTAACACTTCGGAAGAATTAGTTTGTGAGCCAAGAAGCAGCTCTGCCATGCAACAGAAGACTGTAATACAACACACCTGAAAAAGCTCAGCTTTGAAAGTGTGCCTTTTAGCAGAAAAGACAGCTGAAGGGCTAAGCTGGACTAACACTGCCAAAACTTCAGTAAGGGACCTTGGAGTTTTCAATGCATGACTTCTTTTCTCCACCTTCCTAGCTTCTCTGATAAGTATTTTTTAATAGGATTCTTGATTCTTATCGAGGCAAGATGAAAATAGAAGACAAATTCATGCAGCGATGTAAAAAGAAAGGAAGCCTTCAGAACAAGGAAGGGAAACCACTGCAATTTGTAGTATTTGTGGGAAAAAAAACCATGGAGAATATTTGGGGGGACTGAAACTCTTGAGGTGCTAGAATGTATTCCAAAACACATTTGCAGCAACAGTGCAAAATAGTGATTAAGTGAAGTAAACAGTAGTAAGAAATGAAATTGGATCTCAGCATATTTTCCAAGATATATATAAAAAAATTACTTAATCTAACACTTTTGTAGACTGAAAACTTTATAGTCTGTTATGCCTGCTAAAGAAGCTCTGCATTCCAGCAGGGAGCTCTGTCAGGCCCATTTAAAGTCAAGTTCAGACTACCCATGTGCTATACTCATATCCTTCATTTACCCTTATCTATTTCCTTTTAAAGTCCAGAATAGATTTGTAAAAAAGTGAGTTTATGCAATGTTAATAGTTAATACTCACTTGATAAGCATGCAAAAGCTTTATTCTCAGCAGGCAAATGCAGAGAGAACACATGCATATACCATATCTATACATATATATTCACACACATATATACACACAGCTGGCCACACATTCCATGGAATGGTTTGGGTTGGAAAGGACCTCAAGTTCATCTACTTCCAACACCCCTGTGCTGGCCACCTGCAAGGCACTTGTGTGGTCCCATCCTGCCCACGCCTGCACCAACTGCTGTCGGTAAGGGCTGCTGGGGGACAAGGATGGGGCAGGTGAGTGCTCCCCTCACCCCTGTGAGGTGACAGGACAGCCAGAGTCACAAGCAGGAATGGCATCCTCTGCCAGCCTGTGCCATAGCTGGGAGGCTGATCTCAGTCCCAGCCTCTCACAGAATCTTCTGACTTGGAAGGGACTCACAAGGATCAAGTCCAACTCCTGGCCTTGCACAAGAGAGCCCCAAGAACCCCACCACGTGCGTGAGAGTGTTGTCCAAACTCTTCTTGAGCTCTGTCAGGCTTGGTGCTGTGACTACTTCCCTGGGGAGCCTGTTCCAGTGCCCAACCACCCTCTGAGTGAAGAACTTTTTTCTAGTATCCAACCTAAACCTCCCCTGACACAGCTTCAGGCCATGCCCTCAGGTCCTGTCAGTGGTCACCAGAGAGAAGAGAGCAGGACCTGCCCTTTCTCTTCCCCTCACAAGGAAGTTGTAGACTATGCTGAGGTCTCCCCTCAGCCTCCTGTTCTCCAGGCTGAACAAACCAAAGGACTTCAGCTGCTCCTCACACAGCTTCGCCTCAAGTCCTTTCACCATTTCTGTTGCCCTACTTTGGACACTCTTTAATGGTTTCATGTCTTTCTTGTATTGAGGAGCCCAAAACTGCACACAATATTCAAGGTGAGGCTGCCCCAGTGCAGAGCAGAGCAGAGCAATCCCCTCCCTTGCCTGGCTGGCCATGCTGTGCCTGATGCCCCCCAGGGCACGCTTGGCCCTCCTGGCTGCCAGGGCACTGCTGACTCATGTTCAGCTTGCCATCGATCAGGACCCCCAGGTGCCTTTCTGTGGCACTGCTTTCCAGCATCTCATTCTCCGGTCTGTACACACAAACAGGGTTGCTGACTCCAAGGTGCAGAACCCAGAACCTCCCAGCTCACTTTTCTTCACCAGAAATTAGAGGAAGAAACGAAAAAAAAATTCAGTTCCCATGTCTTACAGTGACAAAAATGTTTGGAAGCTTTGTGACAATGTCAGGAGTCAGAATCAGAACCTTCTAGAAGAATTTCATGCTGTTTCCATGGAAAGAAAACGTTGTCTTGAAATGAGCTCTTTCACCCAGTGTGCAAGGGGATGATCCACAGACAGAGTGGAGGTTATGTCTGGTTTCCTTCATATGATAAAAGAAGCTTCTTTCTTCTATTCTTTGTTCTATAGTTGCTGCAAATACTGAGACGTTAAACATAATTTTTCCATTTGGGAGCAGTAAATCAACATTAGAATATACTGAAGTCAAGTATCACAGATAACTTAATGTTGCAATTTCTTTCTTCATTGCCTAACAAGAAAAAAAGACAAATTAGGAGTCACAGTGTGAATACAAGCTAGAGAACTCTGTTTGCTTCTTCATCAAAAGAATCAAGAGTCTGTTCATAAATACAATTGTTAGTAATGTTTAGCCAATACGTGTGCTACCATCATCACATCTTTCTAGACCCATTAGCTTCAAACAAATCCTTAGGCACCCAAAATACAGGGTAGGCTAGAGAGACTGGAGGAATCTGTACTATGGGACTATGGATCTTTATCAGTGATGGTTTCAACAATGAGAAAAGAACCAGTTCCCAAAGATCCAAACCTAAAAGCTGGAACTGTTCTTTTCTGCACTCTGATTAAGTACTTGTTTAAATCTCTCTCCTCGTACAGCAGAGGTTGCTCCTGACCTGGGTACTTTGGTACTACTCATGTGGGTACTTTGAAGAGGAGATTTTTTTTGGTTAAGGTAGAATCAGAAAGCAAACAAAGAAAACAAGTCTAGTCACAAAAGCTCACAAGCACTGAGATAACATAAACAGATCCCTTTTCATGTTAAACCACATCATTATGCTAGATGAGAGGAGGGTTCATTTTTCAGGAATGGCCTGCACAATTAGAAGAGAGTCTGTTCTAACTCTTTATCAGCTGTGGAAGAAGAGATTGAGATGACCAGAGCCAAAGACAAGAGGCTTGCTCTTTTTTTTTAAGGCAGACTGAGAGGCATGAAGAATTTTATCTATTCTTAGGCACAAGCATATGAAAGACAAATGGATTCAAGGGTATTAAAGCTGAAGACTGAATATCCAACCTATCTAACTGAACTCAATACTGGGAATGCCCAGCTGGGACCATGGGTGCCTGTGGAAGATTTCTGCCCAGTTCTGACAACTAAGAAATCCTCTCTTAGAGGCAGAGATTAGAGAATTTGACTCATTAGCATCAAACTGTCACAGGCAGAAAACTCCCCATTTGTCAAATTAAAGATGCTTGGGCCATGCTAGTTAAAAGTCTGGTGAGACTAGAAAACAGTCTCAAGTTCTTGTCATGTTTCATACTTAATTTCTTTTCAAGAATGGAGTGACTGCTATACAAGCAATACCATGTGTGCCTGCCTGCAAGGGGACAAAGAGGCAGCAACACACAGAGAAAAGCACCCTCCTTTCACAGCCTCTCACCCCTGAAAGGCTTCTGGAGAAGCCTTTATTGACAGACTGCTTTGAGAGGCCTGAGTGGGTGGACCCATTGTCTTCAAGCCTTTTCCTGCTGAAACTGCCAACAATTATGCCACATACAACAAGGTTTTGCAATATGGCCAAATGTCTTCCAGACTGAAATGAAAGTCTTGTGAAACAGGCAACTAAGCAGTGAAGAGTAATGCCAAATAAGCGTGGCGTTCACAGTGCTCACATACATATGCATAACACACACACACATGTATAACAGCATGTGACAGAAAGGGCTGTAAGACAAAAACTTCACCTTCACTAATTCAGTTTTGTCATCATCTTCCCGATGTCGGTAAATGCACTGGCTAAGAAGCGCATATAGTCTTTCCATGCGAGATATACTGACATTCTCAGTTGCCACAATGACCAAATCCAGCACTTGCTGAAGCAAAAAAATGGAAACTACAGTTTAGAATAGCACAAGATACATCCTACTTTCTTATATTGTTAAACAAAAGTGGCACTTCAGAAAACTGATTAAATATCTGACAAGATTTAATTGGAGGAGGCAAATTAATATTCCATATGTCAGAGAAAAGGCTTACATTTCAGACAGTTTTTTCTTACTCTTCACTGTATGACATCAGGGATCGTAACTGCCAATCAACTGCTTCTAGAACAGCGGGGAATGACACGATCCACTTTGTCAAAGAGTAGCTGCCACAGGAAAGTCATGGTTGCACTTCATTAGAAATGCAATACAGGGCCCTGGAAAATGTGTTTTTGGAAACAAGGCTACAGATCTTCCATACAGAGCTGTGCCAGATGGAAACAAAAACATCCTTAGGTGCTCACCTCTAACCATTAGGTGAATCTGTACTGTGACTAACATCAGTCAGCTCCTACCTTTCAACTCAAGAGTGGATGAACTACCAGAGCAGTCTGTGGGAAATTACCAATCTCTCACACAGCTGCTTGTGTTACCAAAGATGTGAATGTGGTAATCTCTGGGAAAGCAACACTAACAAGCTAGCAGCAGCACTGCTGGGGCTGCTCAGTAGCTGTATGTTGTGGCAGGCTGTGAAGACGTAGCTCAAGAGAGCAGCCACACCAAACAAAAATAGTACTGCCTCACAACTGCTTGCCATCAGACTCGGCCTCCCTCAGATCAGCTACCACAAGATTTGGGTCCTATGCCTAATATCGAGCAAATAAGTGAACATACATACAAAAGAAACCCCCAAGAGAACAAACAAACAAAATCAACCAAACAAAAACCCCATACAAAACCAAGCAGCTCCATTTCGGAGGGGGTCTCTGGTACAAGCAGTGAGTTCCAGTGACACCCATGTTAAGGAAACAAGTCCAAAAGATGTGTTTCATGACTGTAGCTCTCTCCTCACAGCTGAAACACATATGAGCAGAAACATCTGTAAGGGCTCTACCCTGCCACTTCTCCAGTCAGTAGGCAATAACTTCAGATTACATGCCATTAGCACCCTGATTCTAGAAAAACCTATGTGGCTTCTTTAAAGACACAAGCAGACATGAACAACACAATCCTCTGAAATCTGCTTCCTTAGGAAGCCATCTTGGAAAGTTAATTTAACCTCTACAGTTTAGATCAACACTTAAAAATGTGACAGAAACTGTGCTGGCAAGCCCCTTCACCAAAAGGGACTTCTCTCTGGTTACATTCTCCCCACACTAGGGAAACAACCAAGTAATACTCCCTTTCTCATCATGGCAGGTAAACAGCAGCTTCCTCTCCTTTGACCAACCTCCAGGACTTCAACCTAGCAATTTCCTGAATTTTTCTCATGGCTACATCCCCTAAAGGGCAGGTCCTTCTTCTACCCTCTCCAGCTCATGCAAAGGAACCTATTTTTCCTCCTGCAGCTAGGCCCATGTTTGATCCTTTCCCCAACTATACCCTAGGAAAACAACTTCTATCCTACAGGGGACTGGAAAAACCATGTAACACTGTAATTGTATGGATGCAAAATTTTAGCACTGAATTTTGAAAGCCTTGGAGAAAAGCAGATATTAATATTTTATCCAGGATGATCTTTAGGTCAGCCTTCTAATTTCAGGTTTAAAGTCATCACTGCTAAAAATCAAGGTCTTTTTCCAGTTTATAATTAATGAAAACAGGCAAACAGCAAACCGAAACACCCATCTCCCCAGTCCACCATAAAAACTGCTAACTAACAGCAGTAGCAGGATGTCAGTGATCTATTTTAAAATTTAACAAGCCCTTTATATTGAAAATTAGGAAGAGAATACAGTCTCCTAAAATTCAGTTCAGCAAAAGCAGCCATCTATACCAGCTGTGGAAGCAACAGTCATTACAGGTTGAATTATTTCACAAGCTGTGTATCCCTCTCATGAATGGTTTGAATTGGCATTGGTTAAAAACTGATTTAATTTACAACCATACAGGTAGCAAGAAAATGTCCCACTTCAGTACTTGTACTTCAGTATCAACAAAATTGAAATTAGACTTACTCCGAGCTCAGAGTAATCCACAGACACTCCCCATGTGTGAATTTTCTTTGCTTTCCCATCACATACTTGTGGTTGCTCATCCACCTGAGAATGTCCCACACAAGTTGTATGATGTACCTGTGAATCTGGAATTACACACATTTAAGTCATGATTTCTTTTTATCTGGACTATGGTATCAGTGAAGTATCCTGTACCTGGAAAACAGTAGCCCTCTGCAATAACAGAGACAAAACTGTTACGAATTTTTTTACCAAGAAATGCTTGACTTCTATCTTTCTAGTGCTGCTCCATAAAAAAGAAACTCGGACATGAAAAAATGCCCTAGATAAAAAAGGCAGGGTAAAACTAAGAAAAAATACTCGTGCTGCCACTACAGCGCTGCACAGTAAACCTGAAGTTAAAAAGCCCAAACACGGTGAAAAAAAAAAGTATTTTAGGTTAGAAAACACATCTACACATCCTATATTTCAAACGTTAGGACATAATTCTTCTATTCCACAGGGGTCTCTGGGTCCACACTGCTTAAAGTATGGCAGTACAGTTTACAGTCAGACTGCTTATCACTGGGAAGATACTTGTACAATTAGGTACCATTTGGAAAACAAACTGCAGAATCAAAAAAACCCAGCCACTGCAGAAAACCATTACTTTAGCCAGCATAACTAGAGGAGCAGCATCATTATGCAAGGAGCACAGTGTGTTGATTTGAGAGAGACACAAAAGAAGTAACAATGAAATTCAAGAAGGCTAAAACCTAATAAATAATGTAACCCTCTTCAAAAACAAAAAGGAGCTAAATTACCTGTTTGACCTTTCACTCACCATTTGAACCTCCAACTTCAGAAGTTCTGCCTATTTGGCAGTCTGGCATTTCACTCTCCTGTCTTAGGTCTGAACACTCAGGAAGCATGACACTCTTTTTTTCAGCAGTGGATTCAGCCACAAGAGTCACTCTCTCACTTTCATTTTTCTGTTGTCCTTGAAGTACATTTTCGTGTTCTTCCATAGGACTGTCCTGGGAGGACGCAAAATGAACATTCTCCCTCTTTGCTGCAATACTTGAAGAGTATTCCTTCATTTTGCATTTTCTTTTTGACTTTTCTACAAAAAGATACAAAAAAAATAATCCAAAGCATTCCCAAAACAGTTCTTTCTTCAAAATGCAGCAGCAGCATCTTGCAAGGAAAATAACCACAGGAGCTTCAGTACCATCTCCCTACATGTGTCTAGAGAAAGGATTGCAAGTCAGTGAGATCAGTTGTCTATTATATTATAGGCAGGGAAGGAGAAAACACTGCTTCATGCAACTTAAAACTAGCTGAATATTCAGAAGAGCCACAGACAATGTTTTGGACTTCAAGACGTAGGTGCCATTAAATATCAGTTGGGCCATTAAGGCCAGGCTCTTACTATGTCAAGCAGCCACTGCACTTCAACTTCATAACCACACTGAATGAATGACCTCAGGATTCATCTCACATTTTGAAGCAGCATAATGAAAGATTTAATGCCTCTGGCATGAAGAACCTAGCATCACAGGAACCTGCTGTTAGGCTACGGGAACAGAGAAGGTAGCAGTGACTTTGGCACCTCCTCCAAGAAAGTCTGAATAAAATGAAACCTGCCATTAGAGCAGGGGGTGCTGGCATCCACAGGCGCTGCGAGCATCTTCCGTTTTTCATTACGCTTTGGGTCTGCTTTCTTACACCCCACAGAGCAAAGAATTGCGTCTTGTGTGGCTTGTTACAAAGTATGACACACATCTTAAAATCCTCAGCATCAAAAACCATACCTCTTTCCTTACGAGATTCTTTAATTTTTTCGCAGCGTTGCTCAAAATCTTTATCCATTTCATGCCTCACCATGGAATATGCAGTATCACTCAAAGTACAAGCTTTGTGCCTCAGGAGATGATCTGAAATTTTACAGGCAGAACTGAGCATTTTCTACCAGTCAGTGAAACTCTTTATTTTGGTTACTTAGAATGACTTTTCTTGTTTCATAGGCAGGTTCTGAAAGGTTATCTCAGTCAGTATTTTCAGCATAAAAACAGAAAAGTTAATTATTTAAGAAAAAGTACTAGTTACCCATCAACACATCTATCACAATTCCATACCCAAACAATATATCTAATGCTAAAACATTTACAACCTGGCAAGGAATGCTCTCTGGGTTTGTTAAAATTATCTAATGGGTTGTTTAAAATTATCTAATCCCACATCTACTGTGGGATTACTAAATTTCCACAGACGAAATTAATCAATTTACACGCCTGAAATTCTTCCAAATTAGAGATAAAAAATACACCCTTACCTCCAGGCCCTTTACTTGGCTTGTACTGTAAGGCATTGCTACGGATTAGATCGATGTCCTTTAGAAAATCTCCTGCAGTTAGGTACTGGTGCATGTCAATCTTGGAAAGAACTGTCGAGAGGTCCATGGGCTGTTTAATAGTGTCCTTGTAATTGGGTGCCTACAAATTAAATATACTTGCTCAGAGATTTAAGCTACAAAAATTAATTATATTCATAAAGTCAAACAAAGGACTTCTTAAGAGCCCCAAGTATTTATAACACACACACAAAGATGCAGAAAATAACCAGATAGTTTCTTGAAAATTGAAAAGGTATATCAGGTGTCTTTGAAGAGATGGACCAGGAGAGGGGAAAAAAGAAGCAGGGTGGTCAGAAGCGTGTGCGCAGCAGAGGAGGGAACTGGCAGGATTCATTTCACTTCCTTTCAGAAAATCACAGCAGAGAAACCTTTCCCAGTAAAGCCACATTAGATTCTCTTTGTTGTTGGCAGAAAGAAAAAAATCTGCAGGATTTGCGCCTTTGAAGCATGAGGGGATTTGTTCTACTCTAAAATGAGATAACTGGACCCAGACATGCCAATTTCTTTACTCAGAGCACAAAAGAAGCCTAATGACTAGTTTAGATGAGGACATCTACATGTCTATAGGTTATTCACATCTTGGAAGCTACAAGGAAAGGAAAAGACAAGTCAGTGTGTGCTTAAGGTAATGGGACTTCGCTGAAATGCAAAGCTATCTTAAAACTATAACTGACTTTGAAGTACATGCCCCTGGCTTAGACTTATTCAATAAATTTAATGGGAAGTTTATGGGAGCAAGAAAAAACCATGCAGCCCTTATGGTTGATTATGTACTGAGGAAAGCCCCAGATGAAACTGAGAATAGCATCTGAAAATTTATTTGATAAACTGCTGCTTCTACTCCTGTTCTCACAGAAACTACTGACAGTTAATCAAAGAGCTTTAGACTTTATTAAAACAAACCTATAGGTACTGTTTATAAATATAGAGAAAGTGATCTCTCTGCGTTATAGTGCTGTATCCAAACTTTTTCATGGGCAAATTGTGTTGGTATTTGGTGTAACTGGCACTTGGACTAGATCATCCTTGTAGATCCCTTCTAACAGAAATATTCTAAAGTTTTAAAGACATTTTAAAAGAACATAGGGCTTTCAGTGAATACTTAAATAATAAACATTTGAGAGCCTCAAGGAGTCAAGTAAAAGCAAAATTCACTTCCTTCTTCATGGAAAATCAGAATAGTACAGTCTCCCCACCAAAGATAAACCTTCCTAGAAAGAGCACACAAACACCAAGAAACATAAACACACAGGAATTACGAATACACAGAGTTATAATGGTATTGTAAGTCAATACTAACCTCCTCTGGGTCAATGGGCTTTGTAAATGCTTTGAAACGTTTGTCAATGACAAGTCTTTGAGCCACATCTCTCAAGTAAATCCTAAGTTCACGCAACGTATCCTCTTCCTGCTCTTCCACTTGTCTTATTTCTTCCTCTGTCAGCTTTCGAGGCTTGGGTGGTGGAGCTACAGGCAGAACTTCCAAAGGCTGACAAGCTTAAATGAATCAGAAAATTGTAGTTAATTGATGGAACTCATATGCAAGCACATGAAAAATGATTGATAGAAAATTATCACGAAAGCGAATACTGTATTAGCTGTTAACCTAGAGTTAGCAAAGTTTTATAAGTAGAATATCCTCCTCACTTGCGTTGTTTTTTAATGCAGGAGGTTGAGCTGCTTGCTTCATAACTAAGTCCTCAAAAAAATGTCTTCTCTCAGCACAGGTAGGACGCGGGATTCTGAAAACTTCTTCATATTCATTATTAAACAATGTTTTTATCTAAAGCATGAAGAGAAAAGATACTTCAGTTATACAAGGCCACACAAACTTCTTATATTCTGTTCCAAAAGAGATGAGTACCTCCCCGAATTAAACTGAATACTTATCTGGATAAGACTATCAATGAAAAGTTATCTTCTTGGCCTTAAAAGACTAGGTTTTTATAGCAATTTTTTAATAGAAATTTAAAATGCCTTCTCTAAGATTTTAAGCTCCAGGCAGAAACTGTATGACAAACAACTGAGAAAGGGGTGATGGAGGATTCACCATCCCCAAGGCTGCTTATTTTGCATTTACATGCCTTGCTGTCCTTTTGCTTGAATCTTTATGTCAGCGGCAGATGGAAAACAGCAAGGCTCAGAGGACAAATGCTGGCTTTTCAATAAGGTGTTTGAGTTTTCTCTAATTTTATTTTTAATTAATTTAAATGAGGTGTCTCAATTTGAATACTTCCAAGCTGTATTCCATTTTTCTATTTCTACTACCAAAAGGTATGGAAGGGATTTCAATCCTTATTTTAGAAGGCACTTATTAACAGTATAAAAACTTGTGTTACTGAGACAAAATAATCAGAGCAGCACATTCATATTTTGAACACCTTCCCTTAATGCACAGTCTCACATGTCTACAAAGCTCAGCATGTCCTCTTGAAGAATTTTGCTAAAGAATACACCTAAAAATTTATTTCCAAGAGGCGTAAACAGAAACTGGAACTTAGCTTTCTAATTTGTTGAGTTTTCACCCATATGAAGGAAGTAATTGAATTTTTAAAAAATAATTTAAATTTGAAATTACATTCCATCAGTAACAGTATGACCTCTTTACTTTTGCAGCAAAAATACCTTTGACTTTTCAGTAAAAATGTTTTCAGAAAAACAGCCTTTTTCCTAGCTACCTTTCAAGCACCACAGTCTTCACTAAAGACACACCTAACCATCTTTAAGCCACCAAAACCACTGTCTGAAGCAAGTCCATACATCTGTCTAGTAAGTTTGAGTATGTGAGACGGGATAAAAAGTTGGGTCAAAGTCAACCTCTACTCAGAAAACAAACTTTAGGCAAATGCTTCCAGCATTGTTTTGTCTAAGCAAGTTTTAAGGGACTGGTTTTGGATGCCTGAATAATTAATACGAATTTTTTTAAGAGTGGCACGTAACTCTAATGCTTCAGGGGGTTATAAATTACAAGAAATTGAGTAACAAAGGAAGAAAAGTATCGAATGAAATACCTCTTCTGGGAGATCTCTCAGTTGTACATTAGATGTTGCGAGGAGTAAAACTGGAGTAAACCTTGGGATGCTCTGCAGTAGTGTTGTAAAAACAGATCTCAGTGTAGGTCCAACAGTCTCCCACCATGAGGGGATTTGTGGGACATAAATGATACTTGGTGCTGTTCTTTGAGCTTCTCGCATCAACTGGTAAAATGAAAGCTTGGATAAGAAAACTACATCATGTAGAACAGGCTACTAAATAACTATGTATCTGTCAAACTGTCTTATGAAATAAGAGGCATGAAGGCAAGACATCAAGACAAATTGAGAGATGACTCCTTAACAATCAGGTAAAATTTTCACTTTGACTCAAATATAGACAATTCTATGCAGACAGAAACAGACCTGGATCTCTGCCTGATTTCAAAACTGCTTAGGTATAAGATAACTCCTAAAGAGCCTAAGAACTCAGCCAGTGTAGTGGTGTGCCTGAAAAAAACCCAAAGCTAACTCTTCAGCAAGATGTATTTTCCTGGAGAAATCACCCCACAACTGCAGCAACACCATTTTCATTTCAGAGGGGACACACACCCAATTCAGACTGGAGCACAGTCTGAACAAAGCCTGTGTGAAAAGGTGAGGGCTAACACAGCACAAGAAGCCTGGCTGTAGTTCATAACTTCAGGCACATTTTATAAGAGCTGACCAGTCCTTAGACTGTCTGAAGAGCTAAATCACTCACAGTCTCTCGTTACCAAAGCACCCATTAGACCAGATGATGTGCTCTGGAAAGCCACAAGCCACTGCCTACAGATGGCACCTCAGTCACAGAAGACAACATGCATCTACTGCATGAGGGAAGTGGAACAGTCCTTTCACACAACAAATTTCTCCATGCACCATTTCAGATTAACAATCTGCAAAGGACTTGCTCCTCCTATGTGACAAATGAGTATCCAGTCGCAAAATGTGTCTGTCTTAACTTGTACAGCTCTCGAATGCTGCTAATAGAGATCAAAATATTTTAATACAGGGATGCCAAAAAACAAAGTGGATTTACTGCCCAAAAGTAAAAAAGCAAAACAGCACTAAACTGCTTTTATTTCCTTTTCCTAGTTAATGTAAACTCAACACTGTACAAATCTAAGTATTCCATGAATTTTAATGCTTTTGCTGCATGTACTGCAGCAGTAAAAGCTGTGTATGTATATATAAAAAATCCCAACCAAACAAAAAAATTGTTTTCCTCAAAACCGTGGCTGCCCTACAAATATAATTGAAAAAAAGGCTACAGAATGTGCATGACATGCCGTCAGGTTGATGCAGAGCCATCTACTTTGTAGCATAGTGCCCAAAGAAGCAACAAAAACAACTTTCTAAATCCCAGATGAGACCAGAAGGGTTTTGTGCCACAAAAAGGGGTTTATTAGCAGCACTTCCCATCTTTCTGAGCTGTTAGTAACATTCTCCCTGTTACATTTCAAATGGAAAACATGGCTATGTATAAAATCCTTACCTTGTATCACTCCATCAGAACAGTGAATTTTCAGACAGAAGTAAACATATATCAGCTGATTTAAATCAGGCCACTTATACTGACAATGAATTTTGCTTACTTCACTAGTTTATACACTAATCCTATGAGACTAACAAGAAAAAAAGCTACCTGTACACATGTTTCATCTGGTGATGTGCTAGCAAACAAAGTTGGTGTGTCCAGTGTATAAATTGGAAACTTTTCCAGGGATTGTATTACTGCAGCTGCCAAATCAGAAGCTTGCCCAGATCCTGGCTCTTCAATCAGTAAGAACCGTGGCCTGTAAGATGTTGGCTGGTCACGAGGATTTCTACAGCAATAGGAACAAAAGTTTAAAAATGAGTGATGAATAGGTAAACAGACATTCAAGTTTTTTCCTATGCTTTTCTTTATTTTTTTTTTGTAAATATTTCCCCTGTTCCACAAAATAATAAGCTGGTCTGTGAACAGGAAGACTATCAAAGCCTACTTTCTCACAAACTGGTACTCTGCCTCTGCCAAGATATCCTGCTAGTCCCCAACATATCTGCTACTCTTTTGGCTGGGTTAAGTAACAGCTCTTAAATCCCACAGTGGGACTGTGCAGCCAAATACCCACACAACAGTTCAGTCTGATGGGTGAGGGCAGTGTACTCAGAATAGTAACCAGTTGTAGCTTCACACTTACATCTGGCAAATACTGATCACCCCACACACACACTCTCAATTCCTTCATCTGGCATCCCTCACACCAAAACAGTTTACAGACCCAGCTGTCTGACAAATGGAACCGTACCAGGGACAAATGTACCTGCTAAAAGTGCGGAATTCTGCCTTTTTGCTATTAGGTGTTCTATTTGTAGGCTTCTCTTCAGAGATTGATGGTGATTCCTCATCACTGTCAATCACATAATTCCCTAAAACAGGATTTAAAGAGAAGAGAGGTTTGTTAACTTTGTTGTATAGTCCATATCTCTCTCTTGCATTAATACACCTTCAAAATCAGTGCTGGAAAACACTTCTCTTGTGTTTCATCATTTTAAAGCTATTTTCTGAAATTTTCATTCTACCACAAATTAAAGGAGACTGCACAAGTCTCTACAAAGCTGTTCTATGCCCCATGATTTGCATTGGGTATTATTTCTCTGTTAACAAAAACTTGTGGGTTTTTCTCCTTAGAATAAAGATAGTTAGGAACAACTTATGTAGTTCCCAGACACCTGAAAAACACTTCTCCTTTATTTACAAAGAGGTGCTAATAATTCAAAACTTAGATTCCTCTCTGCAAGTGATAAATGTGATTGTTAGCTACTGTCAGAAACAGGGTGCTCCAGCAAAGAATGCATAGTTCTCAACGGCTTTTGCAAGTCACTCACAGCTCTCACCCTGCACTGTGCACACACAAAGCATAAAATTGTGCTGCCAGTACAGCTGAGAGGTTTGTGTATGTTGATTGTACAAATCACAAGCTTTTGCCTTGGCAGATTTTTAAACAAGTAGATGTAGATGTTATACCTTTCTGTTGGTCCTTCTTTAGTGCAAGCTCAGCATGGGGAAATACTCTCTGCAAGGTTTGTAAAATCCTTTCCAATGTGTTTTGTAACAGTGGCTTTGAAATAGCTGATAGCGCTCGCCCAGGGGAAGGCACAGCCCTCCGTGAAGCTGGAACAGTCTTCTGAATGGCCATGGAAAAATCATTTGCTTTTATTTTAATTGAATCCATGTTTATCTGCAGTCTCTCTCTGCTTTCATATAGCTGAGGATAGCGATGCCGCAAAGCACAGAGACCAGTTTCAGCACATAAGGCTTTAATATCAGCACCACAGTATCCTAATAAACAAAACAAGAATCAAATGTTATGTCAGTCTCAGACAAAACAGAATTCATGGCCAGTATTTCTGAAGTGCAACACTGAAAGACTTAGTATGCAGCCAAATATTACCAGGCTAAGAGACAATTTAAAGAGTTCTGTTACGTGGCTCACAGCCTGATATCCTGCACTTAGGCAGCAGTCTGCTGGTCAAAACTTTGTTCCCAGGAAAGATGTCCCAAAACCATTCAGTGTTCTGAGAGAGAAAAAGGAAACTGAAAGCAGCACCTAACTTTGCTCCCAAGGCATGCCAACTGCCTCCTCACTGCCTCTCTCTGCAGCAAGGCACAAGAGCTCGAGTACTGCCTGGTACAAGCTCAGGTTCCCCAGGACTCAAGTCACATGTAGTAAGCCACACTCTTTTCAAACTTACCAACACATTCTTCAGCCAGCTCTTCAAGTAAGTTGTCAGATGGCTTCGGGTTCCAGTCTCGTGTGTGAATTTTGAAAATTTCTTTTCTTGCCTGAAAACAATTGCATTTTAGTTTGCCCTAAGTTTTCTCTTAAAAGAACAATGACAACACAAACCCACAAAACCCCTCATACCAATACAAATACTTTCTTATCTGCTAAACCTTTTAGTATTTTAAAGGTCAGTTATTAATATACTGTCTATTTCTTCAAGCAGGAAATTTAGTAATTCTGAACTTGTTACATTAAACTCTTGGTGGGGGCTGCAGTGAAGTAAAAGGCATTTACATCTTGCATAAAAGTTAGTTTTCCAAGTGTGAGACCTAATGATTCTGGAGTAAAAATCATGGTAAAATTCTTATCGGCAAACAAAGATTTTTCATCAAAGAAAATTCTCTCCAATTTAGCAAAATTTCATGAAGTATTTCTTGATGCACAGATTAATTATGGCAGATTTCTGGAATTCTACCACAGTAGGGAATCATGTGTTAGATCTTTTCAATGGCAGCTCATCCCCTGTTCCTGAGAGCAGATGAAAACTGGAGAAAAATGTTTGTGCTAAATGCACAGTTTAGTGCACTTTTACTAGCTTTAAATCCAATAAGCCTTTTGTCCTTTTTTTTGAGAAGGGCTAAGAAATATCAGAGACAGCCAGAGAGAAAACACAAAAAGAGATTTCCAGTTTTACATGCTATCTCGCCCCCTTCAATATTTTTTGGTTGCTGTATCCTCATTTTTTTACTGCTTAACTATTGCCATTGGACAAAATGCTTCCCAAGCCCTGCATCTGGGCAATGTCCTTCATATCTTTGTCCAAGTCTCTATCAGTAACTTCCAGTGAGATCCCAAGATGCTTAATTTGCTCTAGCATCAGCCTTGATCAAGGTTTTTTGCTACCAAGGAGGAATTCTCTCACCCTTTCTTTCACTTTCAAGATGCTATAGGAGTAGTTTATAACTAATACCCTCATTCTTTCTTAAACATTTCATGTACTATCGGCATCCCATTTTCTTCACCACTCACAGAGAAAGCAAAACTAACTAGAGAACTAACTACTTGTTGAAATCCCCCTAATCATACATATTCAGTGCCAGGTCTGCCCTGCGCAGTACAATGCAACGTCTCCAGATATCCCACTTTTGTCCGAGCTGAACGCTGCAGATGGAGACTTGCACTGCTGCACAATGCTGCCTTGCTCCTGGGGTTTGTTATGAAGATGGACTTTGCCATGTAAGCACCAAGGTTGAGTGGAAGTTCTGACCTCTTTGTTTGGCAAACTGAAGCGGAATTCTCGTTCAAAGCGCCCAGGTCTTCGTAAAGCAGGATCTATAGAATCCAGTCTGTTGGTGGCTCCTATTACCACAACCTCTCCTCTGCTGGCTAAGCCATCCATAAGTGCCAGAAGTGTCCCCACAACAGAGCTAACAGAAAAATATGATTTTCATTCACCAGCTTAGTAAATTCTCTTCAGTTACACATAACCTTGTCCAGTGATCACTTAAAAAGGACAAGTTTTTATTGATGAGATGCTGTTTAGCAAAAGGCTCGTTTTAAGTCATCACAAAATACAGATAAGGTAACACAGGCCTTCTGCGGATACCAAGCTCAGCAAATTGTTTTCAATCACTGTTTAAAATTCATCTGAGATTCATTTGCACAGAATTACTAATTCTTAGGAAAAATGAATGTATCGCTTGAAGTTAAATAAGTTGCCATCGTTTTTTCACAAAGATCAAGCAGCTTCTGTGTAGATACAAAACATGTCCTACCTATGAATTTGGTCTTGTTTATTGGATCGTACAGGAGCAAGAGCATCAATCTCATCAAAGAAAATAATTGAAGGTCGCATCTGGTAGGCCTACAATGAAAACACAGGAATACTGACATCAGGAAAACAGCCCTATTTGAAAGAGAAAAAGCATGAAAAACATCATGGTTGGAAAGCATGAACTAGATTTTTCAGACTCAGCTAACTGAGCTAACAGAGTAAAGTGGCATGAGTAACCGAAGACAGCAGCCCATGTCGACCCACGGAGACTGGGTGACAAGAAACAAACCATACCAACAGTTTTTACATCTATCTGGCAACCACAAGAACAGAGACAGGACTTAACTCAGTTACAGGCTCTGGAAGCAACCCTCTGTCACCAATTTAAATGACCATGCTTTCAGCCTGTACCTCTTTTCCCTCTGATCTTAAGCCACCACCTCTCACTTCTTGAAACATTTTTTGTGACTTTTTGGGAGGTTGTTGGGTTTGTTGTTTGGGGGGGGGAGTGGTTTTGGGGGGGGGGGGTAGCAGTGGTGCTTTGCAGGATTTTCTTATTCTGTTTAATAATCTTTCCCAATACATCTCAAGATTTCAAGCCCCTAAAACTCCACTGAAAAAGGAAACAGTGGCAATCCTGTTTCAGTGGAAGGAGATGACAAAACATAAAAAAGAGTGAGTTCTGGTTGATCACAGAAAATTAGACAGAACAAACTCAGAACAACTCAGACAGAACAAATGGCACATTTCAACCTTACCTGCTCAAATAATAAACGAAGCTGTCGTTCAGATTCTCCTATCCATTTACTCAGGCACTCAGCACCTTTGCTCATAAAAAAGGTTACTCTCATGTCACCTTGACTGCATTCATTAGCAAGTGCACGAGCAAGCAGTGTCTTTCCAGTCCCCGGTGGACCATAGAATAGACAGCCTCTGCAATTTTAAAAGAGTAAATTAAAAAAAATTCATAAAAGAAAAAAGCATCATGGAAAAACACCTATGACAAACCCCATCCTTAAAACACACAACCCATCCTTAAAACACACAACTCTGCTCTCCTAAACAACACATCCCACAGACAAGATAGCAGTAACAGCTGAAGTGGGAGAAAAGTCAGAAGTGTGCCTACACAGTCCTACAAGGCAGCAAACAAAATCAGTAAAGAACATAATGCAGAAATACAAAACCTTGAGAAAAGCTTGCAGTATCCCAAAAGGACACTTTCAAAACTTCTGACAATCCTGCAGGGGTGGCTGGAGCCATACAAGAACAAACTTCCAATGCAGAATCTGAGACTAGGCTAACAGGAAACACCAGTTCATTTTTCAATAATGCACTCCATATTCATTCTTCTTTTCACATATGGCAAGATTTTGTTGTAAAACATTTAATTCTCCCTTAAAAAGCTTTGAATTACTGGAACTTGTTTCCTTTTGCTGGTGATAAAGGAAGAAGTATTCTAAAGATGGAAAGATATTCTGCATTTCTGCACTCACATCAACTAGAAAAGCCAATACACTGCTGTTTCAAAAAAGAATTTCAATGAATAAAGAAGCAAAGCACAGAAATATTTTCTTTCTATTTTTGAAATACTTTTAAAGTTACTGAAGGCAAAGAATTTTAGGTCCTAGTTAAATATGCCATGACTGAGTTTTGTTGACCAAGAACATATAAAGCTAACAATTAAATCACTGATTTTTTTTTGTAACACAGAAGCCACTTAGCTGTATAAAAAGAGGACAGATTCTTATTTAGCTCAAGCACAACAAACATTTCAAGTTTCTAGTTGCATGTCCTATCAGTTATAATAAAACTGATACTTGAAAAAGAGTTGATGGCAGAGACAAGTGGACTTTCACTAAACAAACATTTGACTACCAGTAGAGAGTACTTCCTGCTTACAAAGTAATCAAGTCCATTTACATATAGAGCTTTAAAGAAAAAATCCCCAACTCTACCTTTGAATGGCAAGACACTTTGAAAGAATAGTCTCACCACACAGTAAATCTTTGGACCTACATATATACTAGATTCTATCAATTTTTTTAAAATTTTACTACTTTTTTGTTTGTTTGTTTTACTACTGTTAAAAAAAAATCAACACTGCAGAGAATTTTGAAGCACGAAAACATATTGATGCCCCAATTGAATTCTCCTGAAAATAGGTAAATCAGAACTTAATAGTTTTAAATAGTGTCTGTTACCTTGGAGGTTCAATTTTCAATCTCTCAAAGATTTCGGGATAAAGCAATGGAAAAATGACCATCTCTTTTAAAGACGAAATGTGGTCAGAAAGACCACCCACGCCATCAAATTGTACCTAAAGATGAAGCCAACAGAACACATTTTACATGTCAAAGAAAACTGTAACCTCGATAAGGTTCCATGAGAAGCTGGATTGCTCAAGAGAAAACCATAAACCAAGGGAGTTGTGGATGCCCCATTACTGGAAGCTTTCATAAATACTGCAAACGTCTCACTGCCACAATGAATCAAAAACACTTACTGAACCATCTATTTGCATTTGCTCCACACCAGCCAAACTTCCTCCCATTTTCATGGTATCCCTGTCAACTCCCGTTAAGGCACCTTTCTGAAAGCTGACCAGAAGAGATATGATTTGAATTAAGGAGGAAAAAAAGGTGCTTTCTAACTTACAGTGCAGATAGAAGATTTTTGATTTTCTAATGATAGCAACTGAATGCAGAAGACCTTATAAATCAGCATGAACTTCCTAAATAGTTAAATATTCATTCCAACTTTTTACATTTAATGGCTATGAGTAGATAAAGGAAAATGGTCCAGACATCAAACTGAGTTAATTATTTTACCAACTCTTAGCACTTATGACCATCCATGCCAGTCAACACAGCACATATCGGAATGCAAGCTTAGAACAATTATTCCATATGTGGAGACCATGGACTGACCTTGATTAGTATGATGGGAGAATTCCTCCCCTTCCCAAACACATTGACATCTTTCAAATAGTTTTACCTTAAGCTTCAAAAAGTTACAGCCCAGGAGAACACTTATTTCAGTGGGGATTAACATTATAAAGGCTGCCCACCACTCCTGGACTTTCCTGAGGACTGTTGAATGTGTGTGCCAGAAGATAGCATATCTGAATGATGTCAGGCTGAAAGCTCATTTGTTAGACTGTTACTAAATTAATATTTCTAGAGCATTTGTAAGGTAACAAAACCTGTTTCCCTGACTCATAATATTTTCTCTTATAGTGGTTTTCTTTCTGAAAAAACAACAGTAAAGCACAGAAGCAGTAAACTTTTGCATCAAGAAAATATATCGAAGTGTGTATCTCTATCTTTCCTCATATTCCCACCTAGAAATCAAATCTCTTATTAAAAGTCAATTCTAAAAATCAAGTTTTAGAGACTCCATTTACAGCTGTCAATACCAACAGGTATGATTAAATATTGCCACAATTTAGAAAGGGTGTAAGATGAAGATGGTTAACACTTCACAGTTAGGCATATGCAAAGTGTTCCGAGGCAGACTACTCCCTCCCCTATTTTCCAGTTTCATTAACCTCCTTAAATTTCTCTTCTTCTTCTGAATTTCAAAATCCTCATCATCATCATCAGAGGAGAGGGAATCACTGCTGAAGACTCCATATCTCTGTCTGCAAACATTCAAACAAGTAAAAAATTAAAATGCATCCTAAGTAATACCAGAATTTAGGTTAACACTATCTCAGAGTTTACTTTGAAACCTAGTAAGTTTTCAGATCATTGGAATTTTAATCTGATTTCAAAGTACATGATGTGATTTTCCTTGTGACAGCAATATTTGATTTTCCTTAGGAAGGTAAAACATTTCACTAGTGTGCAAAGAAATTTCTTAATCAAGTTACTCCTTTTGTCCAGTCTCTCTCTCTCAGACACACAAATCGAGTTTCACTTAGCATTATGTAGCCACTCCATGAAACATCAACATTTTACACTTATTTGAAAATTTGACTTCAAAACCCCTTCCTTCCATAATTGTCTTCTTTCAAGGATGCTAAACAAAGCGTTCCTATCTAGCAAGGGAAATGCCCTGTTTACATGATCTGACACCCCTTTGTCATTACTACTGCAATTCATTAATTAGATTTTCATTTAACATTTTTCTTGCTTAAAGATAGTTTCATACAGAAACATGAACTGATTCCAAAGAGACATCAGAATCAGCGTTTGAGTGATTAAAAAAAAAATCCATTAAAACTTTCATACAGGCTCTGCCTCTAACTAAACTGTCTTTGGTTTTAGGAAAATAATTTTCATCTCTCGAGATTAAATAGTCCAAGATTTTCAGAGGGAGATTCTGGCTTCAGTTCCAGAACAAATGAATTTCAGTTACACAATCTCAGCCACATCCGGCATCATCACCTTATCAGTGACCATAAATATTGCATTTTCAAATAAAATCTGATGACTAGTAAAAAGAATGGCCCTCCCCCTGCCAGTGTTTGTTTTCTTTATACTCTCAGACTACCACAATAATAATCATACCATTTATCTGTAGTTGCCACCAGTCCAAAACCCCTTGAAAGCATTATTGAGTCATGTGACAGCACTGTCGAGAAAGAAGAACTATCACTTAACCATACACAAACCTTTTATTCCCTTTGCATGAATCTCTGTCTGAGACAGATGAAGATGGGACTGAAGAATCTGTCTCACATTTTCCAGGTTCTGTTGAAAGAAAAGGATTTAGAACAATGTCACAAACAAGTTTAAGATAAAGTGGGATAGTCAGAGAGGCAGAAAACAGGATGTGTATCACCCATCTCTAAGTTCAGGGGAAGTTTCAAGGCAGGCAGGGGCTGATCAGTGCACAGTAGAAGTGAAAAAACACACCCCTGATTTTTAAGGAGAACTGTAAAACACGAGTAAGATTATAAAGTCTCATTAATTACTATTCTTTCAAGGCTACATAAGTAATTTTTTTACTGGAAAAAAATAAGGATCCCAAATAGGAAAAAAATTGAATGTGCACAGGGTACAGACATTTAAGAAAAGCTGCTGGCAGAATGAAGGTAAGAAATTTAAAGCTGAGTGTATGCATGTATTTCCATTAAAAAAATCTTGCTTCCATGCAAGAAATTAGCTCGTAAGAAACACCGTGCCTATAACCTACTTTCCAGTGTATCTTGATAGCACTCAGCAAAGCAAAGCTTTTTTCCTTTTGCTTCGCTTCCTTATGATGAAATTACTGCACAGAACATTAAACTCTTTAAGTACTGTTGCAAATAATGATATATTCAAAATGGCCTACACGACAGGTATTCCCACCTGTCCACAGCCTTTTACCGTGCACGTGTTTTGGAAAAACACTGGGGTTTGGGACTTTTTTGTCTGAATACCTATGAGCTCTTTACCAGTACAGCCCTAGAATCTGCGGATATGGCTTGTAATGTCCAACAGAGATTTTTTAACAGATGAAAAATACCCAGTAGTTCAGTCCATTTCAATTGCTTAAGAGAAAGCTTTTGGCTAGGGCACAGTCAAGGAAATTTAAAACAGAACTAGCCTACAATGCTACCTGGATTTTCAGTTGTTTCTTCACCAGTTGTTTCCATATCTAGACTTTCCTAATTAAAAGAAATAGGAAAAATCAGACACAAACATGCAGAAAACCTGTGGGCATATCTGGTGCCTTTAGAGTATCATTTTCAAGGCATACCATATATGCAAAAGATTAAATTATCACATAGGGAGACAGAATAGGAACACCACTCTGTAACCCAAAATTAACGACAAGGATTTCTACTCTAAAATAGGGTTTAGTAGGATGTGAAAGTTAAAGACTTGGCCAGATACAAAACTGAGTGTTATCAATGAATCACAGTTTAATTATCCAAGAATGTGGTAGAACCCAAGAGAAAGCAATTCTTAGCAGAAAAAAAACCCCAAATATACAGGCATTTGAGAGATGATTTAGAAAATACCATGGTCAATTCTGGTTGAAACAAACCACAAAGGAATTCATATCTGACCAAAAACAACTATGAAAGCAGGCTATGCATATGGTTAAAAAACAAAGTGCCTGACATTCAAGGGGGCAGTAGACTAACTTGATTTAATAGAGCAAAACCAAGACAGAGGAAATATGATTGATTAGTGTCTATCATTTTAACGAGTTCCTCTTGGGGCAGGGGACTACTTGAGCTCACAGGCAAGGCTGGCACAAGAACAAACACAGATAAAGCAGGTATCAGTGAATTCAGTTTTTAGTAGGATTTGAATGAAAACCCAAGCCCTGAGACAGCTATTTGTAAAAAGCTGGAGGTTTTATTTTTGTCCATTCAAAAATCGTATGGCAATTCAGCAAGCATAGTATAAGATGTGTTTCAGCATATCACTGCTCTTTCATGTCTTCTGAAGAAGGTATTTCCTCCACCTTAGAACGTAGCTGTGGCATTACTGTAATAGTAAGATGTTAAATTATAATTAGAGAGCAAGAATAAAATACTAGTTTGGACTACACTGTGCTTTGGAAAACATTTTTTTCAGCTAAATTAAAATTATAACCAAATAATTTCTTTATGTGAAATGCCATTCACATAGAAAAATAGTAAATTAAATTAGTATCTACTTCTGTGCAGTGGAATACCCTGCGGTCTCCCATTCTTTGCTGCCTAGGTGTCTCTTCCATGTCACCCCTTTTTTTTGCAAGACTGCTTCTGCAGTACTAACATACAAAGTTGACATGTAAGAGCAAATATAGGCAAGTACAAAAATATCCCATTGAAAACAACACACACAGTCAGCATGATATTTTAATATAGTGTGCACAAAGCAAGAGTCATTGACACTTAGCCAAGTTTTTCAACACTGCTTAAAAGTTAGGCCAAATGTTTACATTTTTTACAGAGAGATTTAAAAACAAGTGTTTGAGGATTTGCAAACATACATTGTTTTCAGGTTATTTTCCCCTCTTACTGAACACAGTACAAAAAGAATCTCATTTAGAAGAAAAAAAGACAATTCTGAAGATTACAGGAAGATAAAAGAAATTATGGCAGTTTTTCATAGCACTTAAGTTGCTCTGCACAATAGCACTAAGTCATTTTTAGTTCACAGCCATCCTCAGACAACAGGCTGCTTAGTCTTCTCTTAACTGGAATTAAGGTCTCATGCTGATTTTCCATGACTATATGTGCTACAAAAAAATATCTCCTTGCTGATACACTTTGAAAACCTTTCAGAAAACAATGTCAATTTGGGCTTCACAAAGAGAATTAAGTCACAGACACAAAAGCAGAAATACTAGGACTGCTTCACTTTGCCTGGGTCCAACTTTCTACCATTTCTAAAGTCAACAGGACATTATAAAATTATTCACAAGCATGAAAGAAAAGTTCATTAAACATGAAGGCACTTCTGGTGCCAAGAAGATCAGTTTAGAGGGCAAGTTAAATCTACTGAAAGTCACAACATGGAGTGATCATTTCAGTTCACAAGAACCAGCCCACACATAAAAGATGCTCTGGCATGAAGATCTCTCTACAACTGGCAATCCCAAAATTAAGACACTGGTGGCCAATTTAAACATTGGCTGTGTCCAAACTGTTTACACATGAAGCACCTGACAAATACATCCTCCTGTGCAGTCTTTGAATTGTATATCTTAAAACAAGCCGCAAGCAGGAGACGCTACCTGACCAACTGCAGTGGAACATTTATGGAATGTTTGTCAGGTTGCCTGGCAGTGCCCCCACAAAGTTCCAAGCTTGATCATGCCCATCCCCCAGGTCCCTGGTGGGACTCTATGGAGTCTGGTGGAGGGCACCTGATGCCCAACACTTGATAATCACGGAATCATAGAAGAGACCTTTAGCAACCAGCTAGTCCAACACCCCTGCCCAGGGACACCTTTCACTAGGCCAGGTTGCTCCCAGCCCCATTCAGCCTGGCCTTAATACTTCTACGGGCGGGGCATCCACAGGCTCTCTGGACAACTTTATCACCCTCTCAATAAAGTCTTATTGTATATGTAGTGGCACGTAGGGAGGTCCCAGACCAACCACTGCATGCACTTACTACTTGCTGCCAGGAACAACAATATCTTCTGTTGTCAGAAGAAACTCCCTAGCCAATATTATGCCATAGGGACAAAGGCTTGCTATAAGGCTCATTCTAGTGGCTCTGCATGGTTAAAAAAAAAACCAACTTACTTTGTTCTGAGATTGCAAAACAAAATAAATTGATTTGTAGGGGTGTAAAACTTTGTCGAAGTCTACAGCTTTAACAGACTTCTAAATCCCAATTTTCTTCATCCTTTAAGCAACCAGTATTACAGAAAATATAATGTGAAGATGGTTTGATAGGATTGTATAGTGGGTTGACCTTGGCTGGATCCCAGGTGCCCACCAAGCTACTCTATCACTCTAAGGGTGACAGGGGAGAGAAAATAAGATAGGAAACAACTAGTAGCTTGAGAAAAGGCAGTTTACTAAAGGAAAAAAAAGAAAAGTGAAAGTTTGTGCAGCTCATCAGTAGCCAAAATACTGGTGCGTTATCAGTACCTTTCCAGCTACCAATGCAAAGCACAGCACTGTGAGGGCTGCTGTGGGAAAAAGAACTCTATCTCAGCCAGACCCAATACAGATTACTTTCCATAAACACAAATGAATTTGCATTAATTTCGCTATTCACGTTTAATTATTTATTAATTAGTTTCATATTAGCTGTTCCATTATTTTTCCAAGGATTTTCTTTTTATTTCTTCTGTACAGTGGCTGGGTTTGGCCTATGATTTTTTTTTTTTCTGGTAAAGCAGTCAACACACATGGAGTTATTAGCATGATGTATAACTGCAAGTAATTTTTAGAAATAGGGCTGATAATTATTCCTTTTTCTAAGTTGTGTTTTTAGGAAGATAAAGGACAAAAGAAAGGTAATGCAGACATACCCACAAATATTGTGACAGGAACCAAGAAAAACAGCTGGGGAGATTACATGTCAAACTGGTATTGAAAGAAAAGATCCACATTTTATCTTTATTTGTTGTGCAGCTGAACTTAGAAAATATGCAAGTAAGAATTAAAAGAATTATTAGGTCAAAGGTAAAAAAAAGAATTAAAATTTTAAATTAATGTCTGATGTATTCTAGTACTAAAACAGTCATAATTCT
Source organism: Oriolus oriolus (assembly GCA_013400235.1). Lineage (NCBI taxonomy): Eukaryota > Metazoa > Chordata > Aves > Passeriformes > Corvidae > Oriolus > Oriolus oriolus. Next base: position 44,952 of record VXBT01013268.1, read on the forward strand.
ATAAGTATTTTCTGAGGTATGTTCAAGTAGGAAAGGAGCTGAGACTAGTGTCACTGAAACAAGCTGTAATATTAAAATAATGAATTGCCCTTGGTCGGAGTAGTTAATACTAGTTATAATATTGAATACCCTTCTTTATAATTAGTGTTTGAAATTTGGAATGATCCAGCAACAATACGAAATCTTTATAAATTTAATTCTGTATTTGCTTCTTTGTGATTTCACATCCCAAAAAAATCATGCAAAAGAAAGGCTGCATTAAGAGAACATCAGTGACTCATTCAGGAGATCAGAAATAGCTGAGATTGCTTTTATAATGTTAATTCAGCTCAGCTGTATGAATACCTTTTCAGGTCATTTAATGCGACTTTTTTTTTCAGCAGATCCCCATCTTGCTTGGATGAATGATGGGAATACAGGAACAGTTTGTGTTGAAGAAGATGCCAAACGTGAGATAGCCAATCCCTCATTTGCTGTAGAAGAGTAACCTAATACAGTGAATGAGGTAGCACTTGCAGAAGGGTTGCTACATTAAGGAATTTGAGTATTTCCCAGAAAAATTCAAACTTCTCTTTCTCTATAAAATTCAAGACCATACTGGAATAATTTAAATCATAATTTTTAAAAATTGTCATTAATTCTGTTTTCCTCATTTTCTATACCCCATTTTAAATCCTCCCAGCTTGGATTGTGGAGTCTTAAAATCTCATTGTTGTAATTTAACATTTCATAGACTTTAGATCTTAAAGGAATTGCAGCTATCCACAGTTAGTCAGAAGCTGAGCTTTAGGACACTTGCTCTTCATCTAAACCAAAGTGACTGAGATAATTTGTCCTTCTTTCCTCTTTTAGTATTCTTGGAACTTAATTCTAGAGGACTATTGGCAGTCTAAACTTATGAATGACTATGAAATAGTCCAAGATACTTCATCCTAGGCATCCAAAGCCAGTGAATAATTCTGGCTATACTTCGCTTCCATCTAAAACATGGCATGAATGGATACATGAATGCACTTTATTTCATATTACATTTTATTGGGACTTCCTAGTTCCCTAATATGTTGAAACTGCTAAACCTCTAAATTTGAAGTTTGTATCCTTAACAGATACATGCTCCAATTACCCAAACATACACTGACATATGTATTCACTAGGTACCCAACAGCTTATGGAATCAGTGTATAAACAAGCTCAAGTAGACATAAGAAATTACATATCCAGTTGAGCAACTTCCCCCTGATGCTTGCTTTTTCTAACCATCTGGTCTACAGCACAGTATTATTGTCACGCACACTATTTTTCCCTCATGATTCCTACTTTAATTTAAATATTAAAATATGGGTTTAAATAAACTACTAGATAAAGATCAGTTGAAAATCCGTGTCACTGCCAGGCACCACACCTGCATTTACAAATGCCTGGTTCGTGCTTTGGTCACACTAAAATCCTTCCTTCCTTTTATTACTCAGTAGAATTCAATTCGTAAGATATTACTGCTGTAAAACTTTGTTGAATCTCGTGATTTTTAAATTTAAATAGCAAGAGAAATGATTCTTCCAATAGCAATATTGAATGAAATTACAGATCGATTCTTGTCTTGCTTTCAACAGGATCCAGTCTCCAGCTCAGCTTCTCACTTGCACAGACTTTACTCCTTACAGCATTTTAAATGGTCTAAATTTTACTTCAAATTTTCATTCTGCGTACATCACTGCCTGTGAGAAAAGGCACCTTTTTCATGTACTTGTTTTCATTTGTGCAAAGTCAAATCTCCTTAAACGTTCAGTTTAACATTCAGTTGGTTCCCCGCTTTATGGAAGGGTACCCTGTACTTTGGGCAGCTATGAATAAAGTCTTTATCCATCATTCTGCTCCCTAATTTTTGATATATAAGTGCATTGAGTATTCTAGCAAGGACTGTTTCACCAGTCCAGCCTCCAGCAAACCAGAGCACCACGGTGTAAGGGAGATGTTGGGCTGGGGCCATCTACTGGTTGTGTTGCTGAGCTTTCATGGACGAATTTGAAAAACTGCTTTACACATGTGATTCTATTGCTTGGTAGTAACAGTAACAGCATACATTAACAGATGAATCACCTAAGTATGTGATGTTTCTTGTGTAATGGTTCTTTTCTTTTAAGATTAAAGATTCCATGAACTTAATATTGGCTAATTATCAAAAGAAAAAAGAATTTATTTATCTTGCTTTCATAAGCAAAATAAAAATTGGGGGGTGTGGGGGGGGGCGCCTCTGGCCTCCCAGTAACACCAAAAGGAAAATGCAGAATAAATTAATATTAATGCCAAGATCTAAACAGTTTAGTAAAGTAATCTACATATTTTTAATATTATTGCTGTGATGAACAAAGTAATTCTTATTGCCTTATTTGATGCTTTGTAAGATATCATCCTGAATTCGTATGTGTTGTTCTGAAATAGCTAAAATGCTAAAATGCACAGGTTTTTGGGGATTAAAATAGATCTGTCAAGGGGGAATGATAGGCAGTACCTGAAATCCACTTGCCCACATATTATGGGCTCCTCAAAGACGCTCAGGGCTGGGTGCTGTGCTGGTTTTGGTTGGGCCAGAGTTAATTTTGTTCACAGTGGCTGGTGTGGAGCTGTGTGTTGGATTTGTGCTGAACACAGGGATGATAACAGAGCTGGTTCTGCTATTACCGAGCAGAGCTAACACTCAGCAACCTGGTCCTGCTGTTGTTTATCATTTCAAGTCTGATCCACCTTCTTGTCAGTTTCTACTACAAAAACTCACAAAATGCCTGCTCAATTAAACATTGACGCATAATAATCTCTTTTTATGTCTACCTGGTTCATGTCAAACACTGAGAATTTTGATTTCTGAGATTATTAGCAGCATGATGAAGCTGTGACAGTTTCAGGCTTGTCATTACCCTGAAGTACTACCAAGCACTGTGGCAAATGGGAGCAACTTGTCCAGTCAGAAGAACTCACGTCCTTGAAGTTGTTACTGTAGATACACACGCAAAAACACATCCAAAAGCTTACTACAACACAAGCTTACAATTATTGCCAAATATTAAGTCCCTTTCAAAGTGCAAACTTAAGTCTTGCATTCTATTAAGATAGCTGTCCAAATAGAAGATTTTTTTTGAGTTAAATTACGTGTTTTCTTGTCTCTTTGACCTCAATTTATTTATGCCACAGCAGGATCGCTGTGGGTGCAATTCAGCGTGAGCACAGGAGTCAGAGGAGGTAAAGGCCCATCAGCTCATTCATCCTGCTGATACCACACTGTTCTTCACTGAAGTAAAGCTCAAATTAACGCCTTTCACAAGATCTACCAGAACATTGCTTGACCCTCCCTCAAGTATTTGAGAGGAAAACTGTTCTGCCCTTCAGCATTTGCCTTAAATTCAGCCCTTCACAGACAACCTTCTTCCTCCTTGGGTTTTACGTTTTAACATGTACAAAGGGTTGCCTTCTCAGCTAGACACACTCCAGCTAACACTGTCCCTCTTCTCATTCCATCCTGGGTTTCGTTGCCAAGTCGAAGCTTCCACTTTTCAGTTTTTCCAGGCCCTGAAACACCGCTGTGTCCTGCCTCCCTCCCTTCCTTCAGCAGCCTCCTCTCTCCAGAGCCCACATAAAGATGCGCTGAGAGAAGCACTTCGTATCACACGTGCAGGAGAACACCCACGTTTCGCCTTTGACTCTCGCAGGAAGCGTGGGACACGGCAGCCCTCAGAGCCACCGTCCCACACGGGACACCTGCTCCCTCACCTCCCCGCCTCTGGCACCAAAGGCCGTTTACAGACCGAAATAAGGGCGCGGCGACCACGGCCCGCGCCGGGAGGGGAGGCCGCGCTGATTGGTTGCGGCTCGGCGAGTGGGGCGGGGCCGGGCCGGACGACTGTGCTGATTGGCTGCAGGGCGGCGCGTGGCGACTGCGCTGATTGGCTGCGGCCATGCGAGCGCGGGGCAGGTCGGCTCTGGCAGCCGTTGGCGCGCGGTTTGAAGATGGCGGCAGCGGCCGGGGGCGCGCCGGGAGCGACGGACGGCGGCGGGGGCAGCTCCGTCAGCAGCACCGTCAGCTCGGCCCCGGCGGCGGCGGCGGCGGTGGAGGCCGTGGCCGCGGAGTGGATGCTGGAGTTCGCCTGCTCCTGCCTGTGCTGGCACTTCGCGGAGCAGAGCGGGGCGGAGTTCCTGCGGTGGAGGGACGTTGCGCAGGGTGAGAGGCGGCGGCGGTTCGGGGCGTTCCGCGGCGCCCGGGGCTCTCGCACAGCCGCTCCCGGGGCAACGAGTCCGGCGGGGCCTGAGCGGCAGCTGCCTCTAGCACGCCCAAGGGCAGGAGGGCCAGAGCACTCGCAGCCCGCCGACCGCCGCGGTCAGCGGTCTTGGGGGGATGCTCAGCTCTTTGGGGGACTTCAGGAGCCCCCCGGGCTATCAGGGAGCCTGTTGAGGGCTTGAGTGGTATCGGCAGCACTCGCACGCGGGGGCAGTACAGCAGTGCTAGAAGTATTTCAGGGAACTATAGACTGGCAGACAGAGATGAGTAGAAATGAAGTCTGGTGACATTATATATTTAAAATGAGAAATAAACTTTAGAGTGAGAGTAGTTGACAACTAGAAGTAAATGCCTAAGTCTCAGGTAAATTGGATGTGTTTACGGTGTTTTCTTCTGTAAGAAGCAATTTTCCTGAGGATACCAGGTTAGAGCTTTGGGGGGCATTTTGTGTGTATGTTCTTGACTCAAGTGAATGTAGTAGTATGACTTGTTTAAACTTCTGTAAAGAATGGAATACAATGGCATGCAGAATGATTGATGACAAGTAGATTGATATGGGATATATGGTAAGAGGTAAGAAACCTAAAGGTAAAAATGATCTCAGAAATGTACAGGTTTTTTTAATTTAATGAAGTACTTTGAATGAGGGACTGTTAGATTAAATTATTTATGTTGCTTCTTGATGTTTGGCCTTGGGATTGCCAACTCAGCAGGAGAATTGTACTGAAGTTTTGTGAAGGTGGGAAGCAGAGACACTGTCAATGCAGAAGCAGATTGGAATTATCTCCTGAGAAGAACTGGGAAGACTGAGGACTGGATTAGTAGAAACAATTAATTAAATGGTACAGAATGCAAGGTCATGTGGAAAAAAGAATAGCAGATTTTTTAACTTGTTCCTACTCTGTTCAACAACAGAGGGAAGAGTTAGGTGCTCTAAGATTATAAAGTCAGTATTGTAAAAGTCTTTGGGAAAAGCCAAGGACAGTCACAGGATTGCATTAGAAAAGTTGGTGTGTTTTTTTCATAGAAACACAGAACTATTACTCTTGCATGTGTCAAAGGGAGACACTACAGAAATAATGATTGGCTGTCAACAAAAAGGTGAATTCAAACTGAAGCAAGTGCAGAAAGGTAGGAAGGCAGTGGTTCCAGATGATATCCAGAGGCTCCTTTGAACCCCAACTATTCTGTGATTCACTTTTCATTTTGCATGTTTCTGTATTATGCTGTGAAGATTAATTACTATATCCAGCACATTAGCATAAGAAATTCACAGTAACCCACATGATGGGAATAAACTCATTATAGCTCCCATTTTAAAATATGTAATAATCCTTGTGACCTTCCAACCTTGCAAGGAGGATTTCCTTTGTAAATTTACATTTCTGAGTAAACTTTCCATGTAGCTTTTGCTGCTTTAGGTCTGTAAGTTGCTGTAGCAATATGTAAGTGTTACCAGTCTGCCTGTGGCGCATGGTTTGTGGCCATTCCATGGAAGTGTTCTTTGGAGCACACAGCTGTCTTTTGTAGTAACCTACTTACCAAAACAAAACCTAAATTTGATACCATGGTCTTTGAATTGGATGAATATAAGCCTGTTATTAATTCTGCTGCTTCTTCAGAAAAGGATATGTTCTTCTGGTCAAGCTCTTACATATTATTAAAGTTGTTTTAGCATGGAAGAATACTAACTAAATGTGCTTAATTGGTTTCTTAAGGAATTAGAATTTTAGTGAAACCTGATAACACAGTGCCTAGTATATGTCTGGCCACACTGTGGCAGTGCTGGAGCAAGACTGACTGAACTTTTCTCTTCTTTTCCAGCTCTTATTAATGGCCTCTCCCAAATACCTCCACACCAGAAAAAAACAGTGTATCTCTGTCAGTTTTTGATAAGAATTGCGCAAGGAAAAAGCCTTGGTAAATACTCAGATTCTTTTTTTTCACTTGCTTAAAAAAATTTGCATGAACTTTTATAGAGGTGTATTAGATATGCTTTCACATAGTCGTTACTGTGCATATCTATATATATTTTTATATATAGATATATCTGTATATAAATAAATTGAATAAATTCCACTTTTTGGACTATCTTTATTCCATGTGTCACTGAGCTGTCTGCAGGACTGGTGTTACTCTGTGCTGACTGACTCAGCTGCATGGAGTTTGAATGACCATATACTTCTTAAATTACCAGTCTTTTTTTGTCAGGGTGGTATCAGCAAAAGAAATGTACTGGAAAGGACCGACTATCTCTTAGTGAGCAATACTTGCGAGTTTAAAGCTCAGGATATGTGTTCCTTTCTGTGCATTTAACCCTGGAGGTTAAAGTAGGACAGATAGCAGGAGTGAGAATATGGATGAAAAGGATGACTGCCATGTTTCCTACAGAAGACTGTAAGACTTTCAGCTGGCAGCAAGTCCTAGGGGCTCATATTCACTACCATATCTTCTGTGTGGCTGCATTTGCAACTTGTTGGTTTAGCCAAGATGATTTTGTTTGAGTTTCTGGAAGACTTTAACTTTTTTTTTTTTCACTGATAAAACTCATTGGAATTTAAAGACTTCAGAAGCAGTCTTGAAAGCATAAGCATGGAAGAAAAAAGTGTATTCTAGCCTAGCAATGCCACAGTCTTGTTTTTATACAATTAAATTTCCTATGTTGCTTGTCAGGTATGTCAGCTTGATTTAGTGTAGTTTGGGAATCAAATTCTAATATTTAAAATAGTTCTTCGTATACAAATCATGAAATTTTTGTGATAATGCTCTAAATTATATTATTATATGTAGCACTTGAGAATATGACTTCATTGTGTGTTATCTTATCAGTGTAGAGAATGACCAGTGTGGTAAGGAAGCTTGTGTGTGTGTAGTAGGTATCACATCAGGTGGAGCTGCACAATGTACATGGAAAGCTAATATATAGTAGCTTTGCTATTTTTTTTTTTAGTTAATTAAATATTTGATCTGTGCTGATCACACAGAGTAGGCTGTTTCAGATGTCAGCTCTCTAAGAGCTAAATACTTTGGTTTTACACTATTAAAATAAACAATATGAAGTGTCATGTTTCTTGATTGAGACAATAATTAAAGAAACACGTGGGGGTTTTTTAGTTGTATGTATATATGCACATAATACTGCTTGAAATTTCACTGTTTGACTTTCTGTAGCAGGTATAAAATAATTTTTCTCTCTTCAGTATTGTGTAAATTTCTACCTTCTGTCTGAAATATATTTAATTAAAGGAATAAGTTATTGAGAGAGATTCTTCTGATACCATAAAATGAAAGCATAAGTGAGACTGTAGTTCAGCGAACATCTTGAATTAAGCTGGCAGTGCCGTGGCAAAAAAGCACTTGTGCACCTGCCAGCTCCTCCTGCATCTGTTAGATTGGCACACTCACTTGTGCAGGTGTGCAGTGACCAGACTGGGAAACTGCTTGAGAGTGTTGAGGGGGTGATTGATTATTTGGCTAAGCTTGATTTCTGCCAGAGCTGGTCACTGATCTTTGCTGGTGATGCCATGATGATTTTTTTGCTTTTCTTTTATATCCCTTTTATACACTCTTTTATATAGGTTTATATATTCTTAGTGTTTTTAGCTTACATAGGTATAATTCTTGAAGATTGATAACTCCTCTTAGACCTAGTATTTCGTTAAGCCTAGAGACCAAACATTCTAAAAACCCCAGAAAGCAAGGTCCTCTCCAGAACACATTCTGTAAACAAAGATAGGCCCATCCAGGGGGAGGGCTCCTTGGATGGGGGCCTCACCCAAATCCCTCACTGGGGAATCTTTGATAGATATGCTAATTTTTGCAAGGCGTATAATTGTATACTCATCACATTGTGTGTGGCCATTTTCTTCGATGGGGACCTTGGGGTGCATTTCGATGTGCATTTCATCACACCTAAGGATCCTTAAAGAAATACCGAGGTAAAAACCCTTTTCCCTCTTAACTGTGTTTAGCTCTCTTAATTTTAAGACCAGGATAAGGCATCACTGGGAGTTTGCACAAACCTTGGTGTTGGCACAGCAGTACTCTGGCGTGGGAGGTTGCTTCTGCTTTTTCAGTGACATTCCTGTGTAGACCTGTTTGCTTCCCTCTTGGTTTAAGCACTTCAAATACAACAAAAAGTTAAGACATGGAAATAGTGATAGACTCAGGAAAAAAAAACCAGCTACTTAGCATGGTGATTATATTACAAAATTAATAGCATCAATATCAAATGTTGTGATATCTAATGCTAAGTGTAATGTATTATTAATGCCAGCCCAGATACCTAACGCTGAACTTAGCACTATTGCAAGTGGCATTTTAGGTGAACAATAATTAGCTGACACATAATATCCTCTGAAAATGCAACAGTAATGTTATTAGCAAGGGGAGGAAGAATGAGTCTCTCCGAAAAGAAGACAGTTGCTTCAGGTTTCTTAAATGCACTTAAAAATTGAGGAAAAATGATTTGAAATTGTATAATACATATTACTTTATTGCATATAGATAATGTAATCTATTTAACTTTTATCCTTAATTTTTATAAGTACCTTGGTTTTTTGCCCCTCTAAGGAATAAAGTTTGAAAAGGATGAAAGAATTTCACCTTTGGAGTCTGCTCTGTCTTTCTGGACTTTACTTGAAAGGGAAGAAATGAAACTGGAAAAGCTTCATGAAGACATTCATCGCTTGATTCAAATTCAGGTCTGTGTGATTTAAAGTCCCTCAGGATGCTACCCACTCATTGCGAATGAGTAGCTGGAAAGCTGCTTGGCAGGAAAGGACCTGGGGGTGCTGGTCAACAGCAGCTGAACGTGAGCCAGCGTGTGCCCAGGTGGCCAAGAAGGCCCGTGGCATCTTGGCCTGTATCAGCAATAGTGTGGCCAGCAGGAACAGGCAGTGACCATTCCTCTCTACTCAGCACTGGTGAGGCTGCACCTCAACTCCTGTGTTCAGTTCTGGCCCCCTCAGGACAAGAATGACTTTAAGGTGCTGGAGTGAGTCCAGAGAAGGGCAATGGTGCTGGTGAAGGGTCTGGAGCACAAGCCTTACAAGGAGCAGCTGAGGGACCAGGGAGTGTTTAGTCTGGAGAAAGGGAGGCTCAGGGGGGACCTTATCACTTTCTACAACTGCCTGCAAGGACATTGAAGCCAGGTGGGGGTTGGTCTCTTCTCCCTGGTGACTAATGACAGGGTGAGAGGAAATGGCCTCAAGTTGTGCCTGGGGAGGTTTAGATTGGTATTAGAAAAAGCTTTTTTCACACAAAGGGTTGCACAGCATTGGAACAGACTGCCCAGGGAAGCGGTAGAGACGCTTTCCTTGGAAGTGTTTGAAAAAACATGTGGATATGGCACTTGAGGACATGGTTTAATGGTGAACATGGTGGTGGGTGCTAGGTTGACGGTTGAACTTGAAGACCTTAAAGGCCTTTTCCAACCTTAAAGATTCTATGATTCTATCCTGCTAAAACAGAGCCCCTTCTACAGAAAGCTTGGGCTATGAGCACACGGAACTGCATTTTCAGTTTTAGTACAGATTAAATAGATCTGTACAGGGGGCCTTTTTCTGTCTCATGTGGTTCCTGTTTGTACCAGTTCAAATGTTTCAAAAGCTGCCAATCTGAAAAAAAAAATCAATTGAAATAAATTGCAAAGCTACTTTCAGAATTAACTGTTAGAAGTAGGTAAGTGTTGGTAACCCTTAAATATATAATCATCTGAATTTTGGAAGCCTTAGAAAACAGTAGAATTGTGACTTCTCCTGGTTTTCCTGAATCTCAGGTGGAAAGTATTTCATCATATCTTGTTATTATATTTCTTGTAGATTGTAGCAGTCCATATGGAAAACAGATATTTCAAGGAAGCTGCTGAAGCTCTTGAAAGGCTTTTTACAGACTCTGAATCAGACAAGGTATTAACTTGCTTAACTTGCATTAAAAGCTCTTGATTTTCAGAGGAGAAAGAAGGGAGTGGATTTCCAAAGCTAGCAAATCCTACCTGCATAGCTTCAATCTCATTATTGTCTGTGCAGTCACTTTCACACCTGTGACACTTTAAAATACAAAAAGAAATCTGTGGCTAGGAGATTGATAGAAATACTGGGTGATTTGTGGGAGTAAAATACTTCTAGCAGCAGTTGTTCTTCGTGCCCTCTCCCACTTCATATGAGGAGTGAGATGGCACTACAAATTCTGGGAATTTGATAGTATTGTTCTCTCAGCAAAGGCAGTGTAAACATGCTGGTAGAGACATTATAACTCCTAACAGCCAGTTTGCTGAGTTCTGTTGCAGTGGACTCTGATGATTAGTGTTCTATGTACCAAAGCATCCCCGGGAAGGAAAACTCACTAGCTTCTGTAGTACAGACTGAATGCTGTTATGCCTCTGCCTGGAAAGGACAACATACCTGAGTTAGGCCACCCTCTGGTTTGAAGTTGACTGCATCATTCAGAAAGTTGCAAGTTTGGGTGAATATCTCTTTAATACAATAGTTAGTGCACACATCTGAATTTGCTGGGGTGGATAAAAGAGCAATAGAAGGACTGCAAGCAAAAGGAAAAGAAGTTAAAAATGCTGCCTATATCTTCAACTGGTATATCAGAACATATGTTCTATGTAAGTAGTAGCCTGTGTGTAATTTACTCTTTGGATATACTTTCATTCAGAGGATTTGGATGTTTGGAAAGTGTAGGCTGTGGTAATAGTACTCAAATTCGTAAATAAAAATGCACCCTATACACAGAAGATAATTCTCCTGGCTATACTGGCTTCTGTAAAATTCAGAGTGATTGGTAGACAAAATGTGAATTTCTGATTATCAGTATTGATGTGTCCTTAATGCTGCTAAACTAAGTAGTCTTTTTCCTGAACGCTGTACACCCCTTTCAATGGCAGTCTTTTTGAGGCAGCAAATGAGGAGAGAGAACCGAGTAATGAGTGGCTTTTTGTGGGTGTTTTTCCTCCACTGACAACCCTGCTTTCTGTGTTATTCATAAATGAAATGAAAATGTGGATCTCTGGACTGTTACACCTTACCATTACTGAGCACAGAAGGTAAATGCCTGGTGTTATGTCTAGTTGACTTTAGAAGCCTTTCAAACTGCAGCATGAAGTTGTATAGGAATATTCAGGAAACTATATAGTCATTTTTAGCTTTCTGTATTTCCTGTTTAGCATAGATATCAAGTTTACTGCAGGATTTGTGTTGAATAAAGTTGTGCTTTTCTTAGCCTTTAAGGGTGAAGCTGGCAACCATAATTAAAACCAAGGATCCCTATGTTCCTCTTCTCCAAAGCTTCAGTTACAGTCTTTTGATAAGTAAAATCAAGTCTTACATTGAACTTTTCATGAAAGAAAATGAAACTAACTTCTTAATACAGGTATGTTAAAAGTATTTTCAGAACTTTTGAAAAAAGTTACCTGATTCAATTTAATAGATTTATTCTTTCAAGGGAGTTGTTTAGGCAACATTCAATTATTGTATTAGATGAAAAGGAAACTTTACCTTCCTTTGGATTGTCTTATATTCAACCTTTTTGTTTTAATTAATGTGTCTTGGAGAAAGTTAGTAGGAACCAGACTCCTCTAAAATATCTTCTCTGAATGTTTTTCCCACAACTGTTTTGATTAGAAAAATAGTTAGGCAAATAGCGTAATTAAAACAAGATCTGTTTAAGAGAAGCAGTTCTGATATGGACTCCTTAAAAAAGTAGCTTTATATTTAATGTTTATTTTATTTAAGCCTACATGACTTCTCATACTAAAAATAAAAAATCATGACCTGTTAATTTGGCTAAAAGCTTTAAGGATCTCAGAGGAGTTAGGGGACAGAAAACTATTATTGCTGTTTTCCTCTAAATACAAATATTCCTTACAAGCAGTCTTGCTCAAAAGTGATTTAAAATTGGCAAGAACAACATTCCTTCTTCAGTTCATCTTCAGGAGGATTGTAAAGAATTTCTCTTATGTTTACTTCGTATAAAAGAATATTGAATTATTCAATTACAAAAGCACAGATGTCTAAAGGTAATAAGAGGCAAATTTTAAATAAACAATCCTGAAGTTCCTCTGTGTTTTTCATTTTCTTACCAGAGAGACTAGACAGCTTATTAAACACATTCAAAGTATAATACAACAAATACTTTTTAATGGTTTCACTTGACTGTTAATTTTCAAGTGTATTTTTCAAGGCTCTTTCTTTGAGTCTAAGAGGAGGTGGAGGCTTGGCGGTGTCAGAGAAGGTCCAGAACTCTATACTAGCATGCCTGAGGCCCTCACTGCCTCACTCACCCTGACTGCCTGCACATTTGTGCTACTGTCTGCACCCACATTGCAAATCTTACTTTGAACAGAGTTACTCTGGCACATGGAGGACTCAGCTTTGTGAAGAATTCCCATTTCTGTACAGCTCACAGTGATTTCCCAGCAGTGTAGCTTGTGTTCTTTATAGAAGAACACTCTAGCTTTAACTGTTAATCTCTATTCTCTTTCTTCTAGTGCCAGATGTAGAAGTACTACCATAGAATAGCTTGGATTGGAAGGAACCTTTAAAGGTAGTTTAGTCCAATCCCCTTGCAATAAGCAGGGACACATCTTCAATTAGATCAGGTTGTTCAGAGCCCCATTCAACCTGGCCTTGAAGGTTTACAGGGATCAGGCATCAACCACCTTGCTGGGCAGCCTGCTCCATGTTTTGCCACTCTCATCATAAACAAAACAAAATTCTACCTTATATCTAGTCCTTATATGTAGTCCAAATCTACCCTCTTTTAGTTTAAAACCATTCACCCTTGTCCTACCACTACAGGCCCTGCTAAGAAGTTTGTCCCATCTTTATTCAGCGTAGCAGGCCCCTTTCAGGTAGTCTACAAAGAGTAATGAATTACTACTTCCTTCTCTTGGCAATGCAGAAGAAATAATCTTAGTTTGTGGCTAAAAGTTTTGAGCAGGATGTTAGAAATATTTTTTGCCAGTGCAAAAAAATTTATATTACAAGCCTAAGGTCTGCTTAGACAGGGCTTTTGAAAGTGTTTTGTGTATGCTTTATCCTGCCATGTGCTACAGAACTAGATAAACTTGAGGCCTGTCAGTTTTTGTTTCCAACCTAGTTATAGAAAACAGACTTTGGAGTACTTTGATACTTCACACATGTATAAGTTCACTCATTATGCAAGTATTAATTTTATTTTTGTGTCCATATAAAAATCAATTGCAGCTATGACTAAAATTTCTCCAAGTTATTAGTTGATAAAGATCTTTATGGATTTCAACTTAACACGCTAAAGTTGTTTTGAAACTACTTCGTTTAATGTTATTACCTCTGAAATGTCTGTGAAATAAGCACTGTTAGTCCTAATAAAAAGTATACATATCAATCTTAGTGCAAACTCCTATCTAGGTACTGCCTGGGTTTAATTTTAAGATATCAATTCCATTTCTCACAGGAAGCCACAAAACAGGTGGTGTCTAAAGGGTTGGGAGCAACAGCATGGCAAAACAGACCTGTGGAAGTCAATGAAAATGACAAAAGTGATTTGGAAACAAAGCAAAGGTTTGTATTAAGTATTATGCTGCTAAGGGATGTGCTTGGACAGTAACAGGAAGCTTGTAGAACAAAGAGTAGGTAGAAGGAGGGATGTTAAATTCCAAACTGCTGTCCAATAGAAAATTAGCTACAAGCGCATTCTCTATTTTTTTTTTTTAAATTTTTGCTCTTCTGTGGTTGTTACTTTTGGCATTTACATCAAATAGCTTGTCGTTAAGTTTAATTATTTGTATGTTGCACAATTTGCAGTTTAAACAGCTGTCAGTCTATAATAATAAAAACATTAAAAATACTTCTGTTTTTTAATGCTTGATTGAACTCCTTTTAGTTCTAATTTCAGGCTACAGATCATCTCAAGAAGAAAAATAAGGAAATGGAATCAGTCCGACCCCTTAATGATACTAGTGTGAAGGGAAATAGTTATGTTGCTTCATGATCCTGACAGTGCAAACCTTCAGAACAATTACATGCTTATTTTGGAAAATGCTAATATTCTAGGTTTATCACCACTTGTTTTTCAGGGAGAATAAGTTGCAGTCTTTAGCTGGGATAGAGTCCATATTTCTTCATTTTGTACTTGGCATCATTTAGTTAAGAAAATTGGCTGATGCAGACAGTATAGAGGAAGACAAGCAATAAGATTTTTTGGTTTTTTAGAAGGGCAACTCCTGACACAGTTACATCTGGGAGATATGATGAAAGACTCGTTCAAAAAACCTATGGAAATAATTCCCAATGAAAAAATATATGTGCAAAATCCTCATATCTTCAACTTCAATGTGTAATGTCTTGGGAACAGGCTACCCAAGGAAGTGGTCACAGCACCAAACCTGACAAGAGTTCAAGAAGCATTTGCACAGTGGTCTCAGGCACATGGTGTGACTCCTGGGGATGTCTGTGCAGGGCTAAAAGCTGAAATCAGTGATCCTTGCGGATCCCTTCCAACTCAGCAGATTCTATGATTCTGTATTTCTCCTCCAGGTATAGGGAAGCAAAGTTAAGAGGGTGAATGCATTGATGCAGTTAGTGATTGTATGCCACTGCTTCCGAAGAGAAGTCTTTCATTTAAATATTGTTGAATCGTATATATGGCAAGTTGCTGCCTAGGAAATAGTTTTTTGTCTTTTTTTTTTAAGATTTGTGAAAGAGGAACAGTGTGTCACAAGTCAGTTATCTGGAGACATAAAAAACCCGACACTAAGGTAAAAAATGTTGTTGTTGCTCTCAGTCATGGACTTTTCATCAAGTTCTTTGTATTTTTACTTCAGATTTGTGTTCTTTGCAGGAGACATTTGGGAGAGAAATCCAAAGAGAGCAGAGCTCTTCGGAGTGAGTATTACTTTCAAAACAGTCATGTCAAATACTTATTTCTAACTGCTGTCCAGCATGACTGGATTAATGCAAAAATGGTTGTGGTGGATAAAAACACTCCAAGTTGTGTGTGGTTTCTGCCCAAATGCAGGTTTGCTGGTTGCCATATTTAGGAAGCTGTGAAGTGGCTTAAGGTTCTCCAGAAATTAATATGCCAAAACCATTCACTATTTTCTGGTTTGCTTGGTTGTTTTATGGAACTTACGGTATTCTGTGCAAAAGAAAGCTGCCAGAGGAGTACTGAAATTCATTTCTTTCTGAATTCTGTGCTAGATAACTTGGCTGGGAAGGAACTAAAGAAGTTAGCTGCTTGGAAAAACAAATTGTATTGTAAAGTGCACAAAGTTAGGATGTTTGTGCATTTTCCTAATATTACTTCTTAATAACCTAACAAGACAGATAATAAAATGCTTATAAGTAAGTTCTTAAGATGATTAGCACCCTCTTACCACACAGAGATGTTATAGTTCCTGCATGTGGCCATGTTGTACATGGAAGGACAAACTCTTAAGATGTCTTGAATGCTTGAACAGTTAAAACCTGATACATGTACTTGGAAATGAAGGTATTTGTGTACAAAGAATCATAGTTCTGATTGGTTGTAACTTCCCATTCTCTCTGTGTAAAATGAGACTAGCGTGTATAGTAAAAATGATTTTACCAAAATTAAATGTTTTATTATTATGTACCAATTTTTACCTAAGTGTTTAAAATATAATTCTTCTGTGAGCTCTATTGTATAGAACATACAGTGGGTTTTTTGAATAGCCTATTTTTTGAAGCCCTTGGACTATGGCAAGATTCATGTGTATTCATATATAAAAGAATATTTATATGTAAACAGACACTGAAATTTTCCCAGTCTGTCAAAGCGTATCAAAATAGTGTACATTCTTGTCATGTGTAAATGGTAGAATGCAAAACTGCTGCCTTGATGTTGACTCCTCATTGTTCTGGATGTATATTAACTGTCTTCTAGGTCTTAACAACATGCAAAATGTGGGAAAAAATGGAGTTTCTTTGGCTTGTAGCCGAAGAAGACAGGTTTGTACCTATTCTCTCTTCTAAATGGAGGTAAAATGAATCTGCACTGCACAGAATTTTTTTCTCAACTTTATTTAATCTAACTTTTTAATCTAGTGCTTAGATTTAAGGTTCTGCAGATAACCCAAGTGCTACAGTTCCTGAAATTTTTACAGTCCTTTTCTTTTTAAAGACAGGAAATAAAACATATTTTTCTCTCTCAAATATTGTTGCTAATGCTTCCAAGCCTTTTATTTGTTGAAATACACTGTTACCAAAGCTTAGTTTGAAATAAAAAATTCTTTCCTCAGTTTGGATTAAGGAATTCAGGATGTCATTTGCCTGTGAGAATTTTGAGCAGATATCAGAGGCAACTTGTTTTCCAGCTTAGAAGGTTAAAGATTTAGCAATTTTATAATTCAATACTTTGTTTAGGTGCTGTAAAAACATACTTACTTGAGAAGCTACTCTAGTTTTTATAAACCAAATGGTAGGGTCGTCTTATAATGCTATATTTCAAATGGTCCTTTTTGTTCTCTTCCTGGGTAAGCCTGCTTCATTGAATTACTTTAAAATAACCCTACTGTGTTCACTAGAATTCCCTATTGGTGGGAAGTACAGAAGTGTATGCCTTAATAGTATGAAACTTGAAGTTGATTTGATGTTGAGGTCTTTCAAGCTAATTTTTGTTTATAGCCAATTTTCCTTCATAAATGTTCAGCATTTTATCATGATAACTGAAGAAATTAACATTAAATTAATGTCGTGCCATTGTTGGATTCTTCTTCATAATATTTCTTAGGACACAATGTGGAGTCTTTGTGTTTAGATAATAGTGCAAGTTATCATCATACATCCATTTTGATGTGAGCTGTTTCATTTTTCTGGTGTTCATTTTGATATTTTATTTTCCATATAACAGGGAAGACCAAATCTGCTTCTGGTTTTGGTTATTTTTTCTAGAGGAGACTTGTACTTACTCCTATTTCTTAAAGCATTTTTACTGTAGTTGAAGTACTGGTAAAATCTTCACTTACATGCTGTCCTCAAAATGGTTGAGGTCCTAATGAGACCTCATTTATCCTTGAAGTTCAAACCCCTATAAACTGTTTTTCACTTTCTCACAAATCTCAGGAATAGTTAAATCACTGACGACCTCTTTAAGCCTGCAGATACAACCAGTGCCCATAAAAAAGCCAGTAGCCCTTACTGGATTTGCTTTTTGCCTTTAAAGACATAATTACTTTATTCCAGCATATACTTGGATAGGTACCTTGTTAGCCAGTTGCTGGTAAGCATGAACACGTCCATCAAGCTTGTTTTCAACATCAAGAATTAAACTATTTGGACCGCAATGACACAGAGCTTTTGAAAGCTTTGTATTCACATATTTTTATGCTGAGCTAGTCTGTTATGGGGTCACCTACAAGCACTGTGTCTAGGTCTAGGCCTTACACACACATCTTGTTAGAAAAAAACAGAAGTTGTTTGCTTAATTACATTGTTATAGTCCAACCTTAACTGAAATATAAAGACTAAAATTGTAGAGAACTGCATCTGACAGTGGCATTGAAAATTTTAAAAGAACTTAAATGAAACTTAAGATTCAGAACTGTTTCTTTCAACACTTGGAAAAGTTGTAGGCATTTGCTCTGTCTGTAATATTTATGCTTTACTCCCTGCCACTGAAACCTCATAAATGTTTTATAGAAAGCAATGATAATTGGCCTCTTAAACAATAAATCTGCTCCTCTGCTTAATCATCTGGGTTATAAAATTGTCCACATGCCTGAAAGAATGCAATGAATGTCAGAGCTGTTGACTTCTAGAACTTCCTTTTCCATTTAGTCCCTCATTCAATGTTGGCATTGTTTGCTCTTGTTTTGTACATGGCATTTCATTGCAATGGTTCAGTGCCCATTTTCAGCCTTTCACTGCAGTGTTTTCAGTTAGCTGCATAGAACAATCTGCAGTGCTATTGAAAGGACATGTACTCTCATTCCTAAATTAGGGGATGCAAGTGTCACAGAATTCAGGACACTGTACTCAATTTTATATCCAGTAAGTATATGGCAAGTCCTTTGAGTTGCCTAAAATCTGAATGACAATATATTAAATTAAACAATGTTTCTGAAAATCTGGGTGTTAAGAATTTAGTCGGACTTGTATGGAAAAAAACCCCATATATTTAAAGCTGAGGGAGAACACTCTAGAGCAGAGTCCCATAACGCATAAAGGAAGACAGGTTACTAAAGCAGAACTTACTCTAAGGAATAACAAGATCTTTAGATATGTGAGGAGGGAATGTCTCCACATTCTGCCTGGCAAACTCAAGCTTGCTCTGCTGGTGTTCTGAGCTGGCCAGATGTCACGTTGCTGTGGACCAGGCACTGTGCTGATGTGAGCTGAAGCGTAGTGCTGCTTTATGGCCAGGCTTTCAACCAGTCTTCTAATAGTGCAAAGCTGGAGTCTACGTAAATTCTGTCCCAGAGGGGACAGACAGCTTGTCAGCGAGTGGGGCAGGGAGCAAGTTACTGCTCTGTGCAGTTCCTCAGTGAAAAGAAAATGAGTCAGTCCCTAATTTACCTGTAAAGCAGGCCCCTCATTTATATGGGAAATGGAAGAAATTTATTTTTTAAAAAAGCTCAATATAAGCAATTCAAAATCAAAACAAGCTAAAAACAACCCTTTTAACAGCAAATATAATTAATCATTGCAAGTAACAAGGGTTCTGATTGTCTCTGTTGATGGAAGTATTTGAATTATCTGGTGCTGTAGGTCAAGCATAACTGTGTTACTTGAATAAAGATTTTATTTAGGAAAGTTCTCTGGCATGCTCTGAAATGAAATGAACTACATGATTCCAATGGAATCTCTGGCCTTTTAATAATAGTAAAAAAAATAAAAGCTATTCACTACTAATGTTGCGAAAGATCTGTGGAACAGGAAGAATTGGAAAAAAGGAAGTATTTTTGATAAAGGGTAGACTACTTTAGAGAAGTTTTAGGTTCCTAACTGTTTAGAAATACAGTTGAACTACTATTACTTGTAATTCTTTCACTGCTTAGTGAGGTTTGTCAGTGATCAGAGTTTACTGAAGAGACCCTGCTATTTGCATTAAGCTGGAACAAATCCAGCTTTGAGATGTGAAGTTTGGTCTTTACAAACCTCAGCTTGCACTTTGTGTAGATGCCACATTTTCCCTTTTTGGAGAATAACCAGGATACAGTTTTCATCTGATACAGTTTTGAGGGTGAATGTTATCTAAGTTCCTTCCCCCTAAGAGATACCTCCTTTCATGTCTAAGTGCTGCTGCAACTTTTAGAAGTTTAAATTCAACAGAAGGGTGGAACCATGCAGAATAGCACTCAAAACTGTCACCTGGCCCACTCCCAGAGACGGAACTGATGTTGCTTACAAGAGCAGAATGTTTTAAAGATCCCAGAAGGATTCCATGTCACTAAGAAATAATTTTTTTTTTCCTTCCTATTTCCATGGATGTGGCATTTAACACATGGACTTCTTGTGCCACTGACAGTCACACTTGGCTGGGTGTCCTTCCTCATCCTCCCTTGTGCACAAGCAGGAGGATATGCATTCGTGTAATGACAGCAGCCATAAGATTTACATTTCCACTGGGTATGTTATTTTCAGAGTTAAGTGATGTTTGTTCCCCTGTAATTCACATTTCCTTGCATTTATCAGATCTACTAGTTGGCTTTGAGGCTATTCTTTTGCACCTGCATTTCCCTTTCTGCCCAGTTCTTCACAATTTTGAAGGTTTCAGTTGTAAAGGTGAGCCATAACATGATTCTCTAATGTTCCCTTCTGCTTTATAGCCAACACTACTTATTCATTTGGTAGTTGGAAGTGATCTGTTACTTATTAGGAGGAGGTTTTATACATACTCTGGGAAACCAACCTTTCTTTTATTCCACCAAGCTATAAATTTTAGGCCTTCCAATTCAGCCATTTACAGTTCTTACGGCTCTTGTAATGTTCTATAAACATTTTTTACTTCTGATCCAGTTATTCCAATTAACCCAAGGGTTTATTGACACAGGTCCCCTTTGGGAGCCCCCATAAAGCTCTACAGGTTCAGTTACAAATTTATCATTTATCTCTCATTTCAAGATATGGTGCTCAAAAGAAACCCCTCTGACATCAGTACTCTGTAATAACTAGAGAGCTGTTTGAAAATTTGTATTTGCTATAAGGTTAGCTCTTACATTAATACCT
This sequence comes from Oriolus oriolus, assembly GCA_013400235.1. Taxonomy (NCBI): domain Eukaryota; kingdom Metazoa; phylum Chordata; class Aves; order Passeriformes; family Corvidae; genus Oriolus; species Oriolus oriolus. The sequence goes on from VXBT01013268.1 coordinate 65,394, forward strand.
TTCTCTGTTCATATATCCAGTATTTTTCTGTCTTCTTGCCCTAGCGATGGACTCCCCAAGAAGACTTGGAGCTGAAATCAGGAGTAAGGGAGTTTGGAGTGGGTAACTGGGCTAAAATTTTGGTCCATGGTAACTTTGACAACCGAACAAGTGTCATGTTGAAAGACCGGTGGAGAACACTGAGCAGGATTGGACAAGACTGATTTGGACTTCTTGACCCTTCCCTACGTAAGGACCTACTCTAGCTTTTCAGAATAACATCTTAATTTAGTCTCAGCGTGGACAGCAGTGTTGCTGCCCTAAAACATGAAACAGAATAGTAATAGGTATAAAACATTCATGTAAGCTCACTTGCTCTGGTAATGATGACTTAAATGTAAAGTCTGGCCTTTTAGCTACATGCAATAATAGATGACCTAGATTCTGAAATGGGACAATGTTTGCAGTGATTTAAGAAAGGTCTGTTGTGTAAATAGGAGTATTAGATCTGACTGGCAACATCTTTAGCTCGACAGAGGCCAATACAAAGTCAAGTGTTCTGTATTTTTAAAGGGCTGTATCTCTTTTTAGATTGACCTTTTCATAATTTTACTTCCTGCCATATAACCCATTCTAATTTGTTTTGCTTAACTTTGAAATTTTGGTCAGACTTGTACATCTCTGTTGTACCAAAAAGTATATATTAGTATTGCTAATTTTATGAGCTGATAGTTTGATGGCATTTTTTTCTGCTGTTAAAAATGTGTAAATTCATATAATGTTGTATTTGCAAGTAACAAAGTTACTGGTTGGTTTGTTTGGGGGTTTTTTCACCTTTAAAGGAACAGGATTATACTAGCACTTAGCAGTTCTTGGTTATCTTGTGCCACCTACCTTGTCATGACAAGTGACTTCTTCCAGACCAGCAGGAAAGGGAAAGCTCAAAAACAAATGGCCAAAGTGGGGCTCAATAACGAGCCTACACTGTCACAGATATTACAGCTCATGGGACACATCTCATCTGTCCTCTCCACTGTCCCTGTCTGCAGTGACAGCAAGCAAAGATACCTTGACAGTGACCCCAATCAAAGTGTATCTGCTGGCCACTGCAACTGTCCTGCTCATGGGAGAGTGGAACAGATGGATGATGGCACTGTCCTGTCTCTCTGGATTCGGATAATTTGGAAGGGATTTCCACAATCTCAGAAAACTCATGCTTTCCACTGTCATACTGGTGTGAATCTAGTGACTTGAACTAACACTATACAACATTCTTTTAAAAATGAAATCCCTTGAATTCAGATGTTTTCTTTTTTCTTGGCTAAGGTTTTTATTTTCCAAGAACCTTACGAGAAAAAGCACCTGTCTGAATTGTCATAATAAAACAAAGCTCTCTGAGATAATTTTCCCCATTACAAAGGAAAACATGTATTCTTGAAGGCCAAAATGTTTAGGAAGTATTAAGATAATTTCCCTGCTTTCTGTTTTGGAGGCCTACTTTCATAAAGATAAAATTGTAAAATACAGTTCAAAGGTTTGTTTCACAACACTCTCTTATTGTGGACAGGACCTCAACCAGATCACCTTCCTCATTCTTGCCAAGAGACACTATGGTTTCTTCAGCAGCTGCTAGAAACAGTGGCAAGCAGGAGTCTTTATGTTGCACGGAGATGCTGCATGTCTTAACAGGAAATTTTCTCAACCTCCATAGCAGTCTTGCCAGCACTCAGATGTTGCAGGTTTCTTTGTTAATCATTGTAGATGAGCATTTTTAAGTAGTAATTTTTTTACTCTTAGCCAAGGCCTTAGTCATAAAGTCTTGTTTAAGTTCATCTGCCAGGAAAGTCACACTGTGTATTAGTGACATGAAGTTCTGAGGAGGCCAATTCCTTAACAATGCTGACTAGGTATATGTCTTCATGAAGGTGGCTGAATGTGAAAACTGCAGTGTAGAGGAAGAATACTTATGCAGTTACAGTGTAAAAAATTATCTAGATGATACCAGAGAGGAAGAAAGGACCTAAACTGAAATCACTTTTAGCTCTCAAAAATTTCATTTTTATTCACCCTTGCTATTAAATGTTGACAGTAACTATTCTCAGACTTGAGAATGTTTGGCTGGCTCACTACAGAGTAGGAGCAGTGCCTGTAGACAGGGCTGTGGCCAGTAAAGATGGAGAACTTCAGGAAAAGCAACTACTATGGTTAGAAACATTAGCTTTTTAATTACAAAAGAGAAACATGGAAATATGCTTCTAGTGTTCTAATACAGAGATCAGTCTTACCATTTTGTGTTAAGGGAGGGAGTTTCCTGAAATGCTTCTGTCAAAGTTCTGACTTGTTTAAAATTTGTTAAGGCTCCAGAAAATGCAGCAGAAAGATGTAGGTTTCTTGGTACTGGTGTTAATTTTCTTGTTCCTTTTGTTGCCATTTTAAAGGTCTTTTAAACTTTTATGTAAAAATAAAACTATGCACCAGGGGACAGGAACAGTGTTCCAGTTGTCGGATCTTCTTCCAGGTTCCTTGGCACTGAGAGTTGCCAATTGCTTCCCAGTGTAAGATTTTATCTCTGAAATGTAACAATAAATGAAAAATTAGAAGATTAAAAGCTGTGTATTTCGTGTTACTGGATTGCATTGTATAAAATGTCAGAAGACTGGATTTGTTTAATCATATAAGACTTTCATTAACTCATCTAGCTCTTAAAATTCTTTCTGGAGCAGACATTGTATTCCTAAGTATAGTATCCAGGATCATGGGTTGAGTAGCTGGTTGTACAGGTATTAAGTAGTATGCATATTAATAAATGTATGGATCAAATAAAAATCAGTTCTGAATAATAAATGTCTACCTCCACAATTACTTTTCTAAAAACCAGGTATATAGGTTTGAGGGGATTACCAATCTACCTCTGTTAAACCTGCAATCAGATTTGGACTGTGGCAGGAAATACCCTTTTTAAGTAAAAGTACCCACAGCTGTAAAAAGTCCTCTTCCACTACAGAAGTTCCATCATCTTTTCACAATAGTGAATAAACCAAAGCATTGAACTCTTATATTGAAATTGCTTCCCAATTTTATCTAGGTTTCAAAAGCGATTTCTGTGAGAACTGAAAGAGTAAGACCTGAGCTCTACAAACTATATGAGCTGTTCTATGTTTTAGGTATAATAAAATGCAGCTTTTAATGAGATCTTGAGAAGTTTAAACTCTTGTACTGGGTTTTGCTACCGAAGAGGCAGCTGCAAACGGCTCTGTTTACCCGTGTGCATTATGTCCATCTCCGGAGCAGCGCTGCGTGTCCGTGCTCATGGCCGGCGGCTGGCAGGCGACGCACACGGTGTGTCCCTCGCGCAGGTACTGCATCCAGCGCGCGTACGGACGCGTCTCCAAAGCACAGTGGTGCGAGAGAGATTCTGTCCTGAACTCCACACAGTATCTGCTCAGAAGGAAAAGTACCAAATTGTAGATAAAGCATGAGCTGAGTAGACACTTCAAATGGGCTTACATATCATCAGGGTGGTGTTTCTGAAATGCAAGTTAGACATCATCATTGCTAACAAATCTCCTTCTGGCCCTAACCTAATCAGTGGATTCTTAAAAACATTATGTAAACTATTTCTCATTCTATCCCCCAGTCCAGTGCTTTATGTATAATCTCACTTTCTGGTAGTGTTCTGTATTCTTCAATTATTTTGAAAAATATCTCAGTAACCCATATTTTTTCTTCTATGCTGCTGAAAGAAAATGGAAAAGAGACTTTAAGAATATTGCTGAGTTTTATTGTTCTAGAGAAAATAGCACAGGACAAAGCATTATGAGCATTACAGACCCACTAACAGCCTAATTTAAACTTCATAACCATCTCTTACTGGTAACTAAACATTTTTTACTGCTTGTGTCAAATAGTTTAAAAAAAAAAAGGTCTCTTGAGACCAATCACATTCAGCCTACTTTGTTCAGAGACTTACACCTAATTTCTCAGACTTTGTTTTTAGCATTGTTTACTGTTGGCTTTCAAAAGCAGCTATCACCAGATTTGCCATGATCCCAATGTCTAAATCAGGACAATTAGCAAGTACTAACAAAAAACATCTAGAACATGCAAGTAAACTGGAGGAGAGAAAACCAGTACAAGCTATAGCTTATTGTTTAATTATTGCAAATTTAATTACATTTTTCTCTGTAACCAGCTGTTTTCTGTTGAAGAAGATGACCCACATACATATGATAAATAATTACCCTGCTGCTTCTTTGTCTGAAGGCCAGAGAGGAGATGCTGCTCGTCTTATTCTTTCTTTACCGTATTCAGAGGTAGTTATGAAAGCAGGAACTGAGGAAGAAAACAGTTATGGGAAAACAGCAAGGCACAGCTGAGTCATATTTCAATTACTGTAACCGTGGGTGAGTGAATCAGGAGCTTGCGGATGGTGATGCTGGCTCACTTTATTGAAAAAGTGATTAAATGCTGGCAACATTGGACCTCAGCCCCATTCCCCACAGCTAAGCTCTCTCTTTTTCCAGAAGAAAAATATCAAAAATACACGCAATCTAGTCTGTGAGGAAAGAGGATGGGCTGGAATCCCACAAGGAGTACTGTTTCCTGTTTCATACTGAATTTGTGTTCTAACTTTGCAGAGATATTTTGATTCTTATATCCAACTGAAGGAATGCATGCAGCTTAGTTGTTTGCTTAATAGAAATTATGAACAGCCAGAGTAGGAAAACAAATTATTGAATAAAAAGCAGTATCACAGTAGAAAGTAAAGTTTTAAATTGTATTTTTAACCAGCTAACTGCAGATAGATGCTTTTTTTTTTTGCAGTTCACTGACATCAGTAAAATTTATGATGGCTGTGATGGACACAATGCGGAGAGAGATCAAAGAGAGAATACCATGTTCATGGCCGCAGTCCTCCCCTTGGTAAGTCAGGTATTCCAGGCAGCCAGCCTTCTCCTCCAGAGCTGGACACGGTTCCCCACCGTTTTTAGGCTCCTGTTGTACATAGCGCCTACGTATCCGCAGCCCAGGATGACACTGTTCTGCACACCCACTCCAATGACTCCACTCCCCCACAACACATGGAACAGCTGCAAAGCAGTATTAAAACATTATCAGTAGTTAAGACATCTGTGTTATCCTAATTGCTCTCAAAAGGTTGAGATAATAAGATTATATTAAGGGGGTTTTTGTTTGGTTTGGGTTTTTTTTACTCTCTCTTCTAATTTTATTTATATAGGTTTAAACACTCTTCCAGGAGTTTGCATACTCAAATTGAAAATTCAAACCTGCCTGCAATGGTTGGCTCCCTGTTCCATCCCTTGTCCACAAAGAAATAGCCCTTCATCAAAACCTTTCACTACAGCTGCGGGGTTCTTCCGTACCCTCTTTTGAAGCACAAAGCATTAGCCTCAAAGGAGACCAGCTCATGGATTATCTACACCAGACTGGTCTGACCTTCCTTGGCAGCTCCTACATCACCAGATTTTGTTTGTAAAGGCTGGAACATTAAGTATCAGCATGCTTGATTCCCCTCAGATCAATTTCTAACTCCCTTTTCCTCAACACTGAAATACATCCACTGCCACAGCTTTGTTTCCCTGTGTTAACACAGGTCCTGCTCATTTCCAACTGTAGAACAGTCCACTGGATATTTGAATTCCAGTTCTCATGGATCACAAACTTCCTCTGAACGTAATCAAAAATGTTGGGGAAAGCACCGTTATTTTTAAAGTAAACTTTGAATCATAAGAAACTGCATTTGCCTCAGGCAGAGGAAGAAAAGGTTTTGCAGCGTCATTCCTAGAATAGAAAAACAGGTGATAGATACATTATACCTGAGTGAGAAGCTACATAACACAGAAGTCTTCACTTTATTTGTCCATTAAACAATATGCAGCTGTAAAAAACACACAGCCATTTCACACCTCCATGAAACTGCTTTCCTCCGCCTCATCTCCAGGAACACCAAGCCCCTGGTTTTGAAAACTGTATGGCCTAACAATTTTCCCTTTAGCAGGCAGAATGAATACTACAGCTTTTCAAAACTGTACTGCAGGCTGAGCCCTGAGGGGCTGGAGGAGGATAATCTCTGGGTGCTCACTGATGAAACAAACACAACCCCTCCACCTGGGAACTTCAAATCGGCACAGCCTTGGCAGGCAGAGCCGTGAAAGAGCAGCTAAGAAAAATGTCTCACACATGGGCATCCATCAAGTGGAAGAATTCTCTGAGGATAAGCAATCATTTCCCTACCCGAGTCATCCTCAACCTGTGGCCTACAAGGACATTTAATCTGACTTGTGGTCCATTCCCAGTAGTCTCTTTTCCAGACGCCACCTGGTAGGTGCTCCAGGTTAGAGAACAGTACAAAATACACGTTATCATCAATGGCTGGGCTATCTTAAATCGGTTCTGGATTGGTTTGGGTCATGCTACTCATTATCTAGTTAAATAAAACTTTTTCCTTTCCCATGAGTACTATTTCTCATTAGCTTGTAATGGAACATATCACATGCTTTTGATTTTTTTCCATATTTCCACATTACAATTTAAATCCCCAAGAACCTTTACAGCTTAACCACCAGTTATATACTTGTATCAGTGTTGCAGGAAAGTGATGGGACCAAACTAGTCTTTCAGGAAAATATTTTATGCCCTCTGGGATTCTGCCAGTACAAGACATTGGGAAGAAAGAGTAGAATGTGATAACCTCCTCGGGGTTTGTGACTCTTCTCATAAAACACAGAAATTGCAGTGTTTGCTCAGTCACTACATCTCTAATTTCTTGGACCACTACCAGTATCATAAAGCAGATGCAGCCTCTGAAAGAGGCTACTTGGCAGATGTCCTTACCACTTTACTAAAATTCCCTTCCTCTGTTCTGACTGTGCACCAGCTGTTCTGACCAAACTCACCCACTTTTGAGTGTCCTGACAGCACCAGGTGTATTGTGGCTGAGGATGCTGCATCCCTAAGGAACTCCACTGAAACAACAGCTGCCCTGGGTATCGGGCCACCAGTTGTCCATTCTGCTCAACAATTAGCATTCTCTGGTGTTTTCCTCTACTTACTAATAAACACCTTCCCAGACAGCTCCTGGGTATGATTTGTAGAACAGTGCTGGAAAATAACAGAACAAACTCCCTTTGCCACATGCAGACACCCAACACTGCACCACCAGGCACTGTCCTCAGGCACATCAGGGTACCCCAAGGCACACGACACAACCGCGGTGGCTGTGAAGGCACCACACTGACATGCTGCAGTACAGCCCTCTGACTGTTTGCTCCAAGAATCGTGAACTAGAAAAGAAAACCAGTGATTGTAAAAATATCTTAGACCTCACCACGGGATAGCTAGGACAAGTGCTAAATGCAGTATGGATCTCTCAGTCTTGGCTACCTGGCTGCAGGGTCCAAAAACAGTCCTCGACCCCACTTTTTCTGATGGTGCAAGCACAGACTTCAATACCTGACCACACATCTTAGTTCTACCCAAGTACCCAAAGCACAGTAAGTGTCTATTTAGCCTGTTTCCTTATCTATTGACTCTCTTCCAAGCTGGCTGTATGAATGATGTGCATAAGTAAGAATTTCCACAGAACTTTAATCCCACATTAGCGCCTTGATATGCAGATAACATCAAGTCTAACATCACATTTTTCCATTAAGAAAACTCCCAAAGGGACTGAGTAACTGCATAACAAATAAAGCGATGACTTCATGTCTCACTGGAATTAAACCAAGCTGACAGTTAAATATTGGTCATCTGCAGTAATACATGGTTATTTTATGGTCATCAAGATTTAGAACAAGAAGGATGAATTGCCCTAGTCATGTGGAAAAATAAGAATATTGGGTTGCTAGAATGGAATTTAGGCAGTGGGATAATAATGTCACTCTGGCAGTCAGTACCCAACAACTATTAAGGGACAGTAGATCAATTTTGTGCCTTGTTGGAAAGATGTCAAATTCCCCAGCATGACAGAGAATGGGTCCCAGAGCTGACATAAAAGGAATGGTGCCATCTCTTTCAACACAAAAAGAAGTATCAGGGACCCACAGCTACATCTTTATGGATCCTTCTCTGTGTTGCTATTTGTTCAGCTTAGTTAACACAACAATGTTAAATGATGATTCATTGAAACAATGAGGAGGATGCAAGTCAAAGGAAACTGAAGGCCGGGATTTGTTCTCAGGTACCTACCAAAATGTGGAAGATAATGAGACACTTGAAATTTCAAAAATACACAGAAAAATTACATTGCTATCTTATGAAAGACAGCTTGAATAGTCAGAACGTTGTTGTTGTCTTCCATTTGCAGCACTATTAAACATAGATCTTTGTTTCTGAGTCAAACTCTATTTAATTTTTTCCCACCTCTGGAAAGAGAAAAACGGAGGATTGTAGTACGTTCATTGTACAACATATATCATAATGTGTAAGGATCTCTGGGTTTTCTCAGAGTAACCACTTCGCTTCAAATGGCGAGCTGATTCCTTTCTCTGGCTTTCTCACTGGACAGCAGTTCCTATTTAAAATGCTCTCTATGTACAAAAATAGTCTTTCTTCAAAAATATTCTTTATTTATTCAAAAATATTCTTCATTGTTAGAACTATAAGGAAATTTATTTAAAAACTCTTGAACTTGGGTTCAGCAGTCCATGGACTTCTGCTGAGCCATCTATTTATAAAGTACCAGACCTGCAACGATTTTTAGGCATGACAGAATTTAACCCTGCTGCTGGCAGCTTTAGGATGCTCATTCTTTCAGTGGTTTCTTTTACTTTGGAGCGTTGCTTTTGTATTACTCCTAACTCATCTCTTGATTACTTATACTTGAGGCACTTTACACTTTCCCCAGAGGATGAAATGTCATTTTTGCAGGAGCTGAAATCATGAGTTGTGAACAGGCTGACAAACAAGCTGTAGCATGAGAACCACTGATCACCTTTCTTCACATTTCTATTTTAGAGTTTTGAACTCTACATTCAAAACAGTGAACTATGCCAGTTAACATCCCTGGTGTCATTAACCACTTAGACAGATTTTAGCAAAACTCAATGGAGGAGACCTCGACAATCAATAGGAACAAAAAAGACTTTAAAATTTTCACCCACACTTGTGTAAATGGATACAAACTTCCACTGGAACTATTCAGAACTTCTGTTTATACAGAATACAACTTAACAACTGCTTGCCATAGAGAGTATATGTGATCATTTGTCTTTAAAAGAATGACTTGTTGTAAATTTAGTTTTTGGATGTGTGACCTCCTCGCCAGGGTGCCAAAATTCTGCCCTCCCATGCTACACCCACCAATGCAAAATGTGCTGTTCCTCCTGTTTGTGTTTGCATTGGTGCTCGCACAACTGGGCAGCGAGGCAGTGGGTGAAGTCAAACCAGGCAGAAACGGGCAATAGAGAAAACAGAAATAGTTCCCTGTGTGTTTAGCTCCCTGAACTGGGGCACCAACAACTGGCAAATTCCATCTCTGGCGCAGGAGAGGCAGTGAGACAGGGAGGCTCCACTGAGACTCCACCTTCCTGACTGGATCTAGGGCACCCACCGCCCATACAGGGTACAAACGTGGTGTGCTTGTACAAACACATAATGCCTTTCGAGGCAAGCACCACTGAGCCTGGGACAAAAAATACCATCTTGATAACAGCAGGGCATCATCAGGTGCCAGAAGTCACACCAGAAGTCATGGTAAAAGAAAGTGTTTAAACTAGAACTTTTCAACCACAATCTTGCGCTTCTTTTTGAAGGATTACAGCTCTGTTTTAATGCTAACACTGTGCACGTTTATCAGCTCTCTCCTTTTATGCTTGAATATTAAAAATCATTTGATTTACTGATAAGATGCAATATGCTGTGGCTGTAAGACAAGCATCTTGCCAGTTCTCCCTCTACTGACTTTCCTGAAACGAAAGAACAATGTATTTAAGAAATGCTAATTTCAAAAATGCTACCTTCTGTCAGACTTTGTGGTGCATTTTTTTCCCGTTACTCTGAGGAGATTATTTCGCTGTGGGAGAGCTGACCGTGTTTCTTCTAGAGACCTGGGGTCATAGTTCTGCTCTGCTGAGTTCTTCTGTGCAGCTTTACAACCCTTAGGATGGGTCTACACCACCCGAGAGTTGTACTTCCCCTTCCCAATCTGGGCAGATGTAAGCCAACTTGGGTCCCAAAGCTATGTGGCTATGTCAGCATGGCACTGAGCCTGCTAAATACACCCTAATTAGCAGGACTGTGCAGCAGAGGCTCATGACTTTTTGGCTGTAGGCTGGCATGCATCCAGCCAGCTGGGAAGAGACATTAGGCTGACCGAGTACTAGTACTGCACCTGCAAAGCAAGGTCTGTGTCCTGCATCCCAGGCACAGGGGGTCGGTCAAATTGTGAACACTGCAAAGGGTAGAAATCCCACAGAAAGAGGTGCTGTGAATACCTACAAAGCGGATACTTAGTTTGGTAGAACTTGGCTACTTTCCCCTCCTTGCCACTGCTCACTGGGAGGCCAGGCCATCCCCTGAGGACCCTCTCACTCATGCTCCTACGCTTATTTTAAAGCCTTTGCCTTCACAGTAAATTCTTGCGGATTCATGCTCCTAGACAAAACCTCACCGTGGGGACTTCCCCAATTATTTCATTGATATTTGTTTGTCAGGATGTGAGGAATCAGCTGAGAGACACAGGCGGTGCTAAATTAATCTCCCTGCTGTCTCTGTAATCGGACATCCCCCCTGCAATCAATTTGTGTTTGGGACTTGCCTGAGTGAAAAGTAAGTAACACAATATGTTAGAGGTAAAATAACTTCAGACTGTCACTGTACTACAGCTGATCCGGAAACCTTTTCTCTCTAGTGAGAGAAAAGTCTCTGTACCCCTTCCTGAGCCTGCCGCTACCCTGGCGCTGCCCCAGCCTGGTGCCTGCTCATGCCCTCGCCCCGGGGCCGGGGAGGGAGGAATCTGCCCCTCTCGCAGTCCTGAGCCCAGGCCCGCACGCCCCAGCTTTGAACCCCGGCGAAACCTCCATCCCGCGAAGCCCCGGCAGGCAGCCAGCTCCCGGCACCCGGGGAGAGGGCCGGGGCCGCGGGCTCCCGCCCGGCCGCCCTCCACCCGCGCCCCACTCGCCAGGGCCGGGGCGGACGCACCTACCCGGGCACGCCTGGCCGTGGTCGTGGCAGCAGTCCCCGGCTCGCCGGCAGCCTCCGTCGCAGTAGCAGGTCCCGTAGCCGCCTCCCTCCCTCCATCCCTCGCCGACGCAGGCGGCATCCCGGCCCTGGCAGCACCTGCCCTGGCAGCTGCCCCCGGCCCCGCTCCCGGCCCACAGCAGCCCCAGCCACAGCGCTCCCGACAGCGCCGTGCCGCCCATCACCGCCGCGCCGCCCCGACGAGCGGGTCCCGCCACCGCTGCGCGCTNCGGCCCCGCGCCCAGCCCCGAGGGCTCCGGGCAGCGGCGCAGCTGCCGCGGCAAAGCTTCGGGTGCGTGTCCCCGGGGGTGGCCTGCCAGGTGGCGGGTGTTTCCTGCGGGATCCGCATGGCAGGACCCACCTGGCGATGTCCCACACAACTATGTTCTTCACAGCAGGAGCCTACACGGCCGTGTCCCACGCTGCAGGACTCGCAGAGGTATGACCCTCGTAGTGATGTCCTGCACAGGGATGTCCCGCACACCATGTCCCACACTGCAGGGACTTACACAGTGACGACCTTCAATGTCCGCCCACGGCAGTGTCTCCCACATGGTGATGACCCTCACAGCAGTGTCCCACACTCCAGTGACCCCCCACAGCAATGTCTCACAGGGTGATGTCCCTCCCACAGAGCCACGTCCTGCGCAGCAGTGTCCCATGCAGTGGTGAGCCACAGAGCAATGTCCTTCACAGGGGTGTCACACAGCCGTGTCCTGCACAGGAGCGGTCTGCACGGCAATGTCCCAGCCAGCAGTGTCCTGCACAACTGTGAACGGCCCAGCCATGCCCTGTGTAGTGGTGACTCACATCACAGTGACCCACAAAGCTGTCCCAGAGCACCCCCAACCATCTCCACACAGCCCAGTGGGTGGGAACGACCTGGTGCCACCAGCCATGGTTTATTGGTACAGGCGCTTTCTCATTTCAGGGCATGTCCCACATTGTGTGTGTTATGTTTTTCATTTTCTTTCTTTCTTTTTTTTTTTTTTAAATCTGTTTCCCGAAAAAACAAAAGACGCTGTACTTGCAGGTGCACAAGAAAAGCGAGGTGGATTGCCAAGTAACTTTTTAGTAACAAAAGGTTTGAATTCTGGTTTTTAGAAACCAGAATTCTTAGCACTTCAGTGCTAAGAGGTTTTCAGGATTAATGGAACCTGATAATTTTAGCCAAAAGTCAAATCCCAAAAGTAAGTAGTGAGGTGACTGCAAAAATATGCTCACTTTGCACACTTCAATTTGCAGATAGCTACTAAAGCAAGAGACATCTGGTCTCCCAAAGCTGCCTATGAGGGGAGGTAACAGTTTATTTTATTATCTGCTACACGTGGGTACTTGGACCCCCTGAGACAGCTTGGGCCAGACAGAGTTTAATTTCTCCTAGCCATCAAACATTACTGTTAAAATGTTGTCTAAATCCCTGAGGACTGGTCTGCACTGTTATCCAGTGTGCCACTAATGAACTTACTGGCATTTTGCCAGCCTAGAACTTGAACCCCTGAATAGCAAAAGTTGGGGGAGTTCCTGGGGTGGGTGAGAGGAGAACAAGACTTGCAGCCCACCTTGGTAAAAGCAGTGTGAGAGAAGGAATGCCTCTTTATGTTTTCCTTTATTGTATTCCTCTGCTTCACCCGAAAGGCAAAATATTAGCAAATAGTAGTAGAAACTACCTTTGTAGGTGGATAATCATGTGCACGTGACTTATGCTGAAAGGGTAAGTCAATAAAACTTGGCTGACTCCAGAATAGGTCAAAGAGGGGCTTTCTCTTAGTGGATATGTTTACAGAAAAAACAAGAAAATATGTCTGCAATAGTCTAGTAAAAGAACAGAACACAAATGAAAAATGTTACAATTTCTACTACACATAGTAAAGCAGATTCTTCAGAGCAACCAGGAAAAAAAGAATCTTAATTAAAGGAGAGAACAAGTTCACTCAGTTTTTTCCAGCAAATACTTTGGCTTTTTTCTTTCAGTTTAGTTCCTTTCTATTAGGAGTAGCACTAGGTAACTAAGAAGGACAAAGGAACACAGTGATGTGTTCTCAGGGAGTGACTCAGCATTGAAACTCTTACAGGCAATTGCAGCAAAACAGGCAGAGATTTCTTTCCAGTCTGACTGAGATGGTCCACAGAAAGTAGGTGCTGCTCAGTACCCTGCTGTTGGTTATCTTTTGTCATGCAAATAACTTTACAAGAAAAGCAGAGATTTAAAATGCAAGTGTGGGTAAGCTTAGGGAACGTGCAGAGTCTTTGCTCTTTCTTGTAAACCACAGAGGAGCATTGCATGGAGCAGAGGTCATCAGGCATCTGTTCCACATGTGCACTTGATGCCAAAATTCTTCTTAATCCCAGAGGTGAGGAGAAATCTAAGGATTGTATTGTAGTCCTCTCAGAAACAGGTGTTGCCGTTGGCTCAGAGATTTTGAAAACCATGATCAAGTTCAAGTTGTCAGCCATTTTTTTCTCCATTTCTGCCCTATTTTAGCTTTGGAAACTCTAAACTCAGATTTCCAAACTAAAACGTATAACTGCAGTATTATATGGTAAGAGGGGAAAAGAAACCAAGACTGTGAAATTTTTTTTTCTACTAATTTTTCAAACATGTATATGGTTCCAGTGAGTCTTGTTCCATTGTTTTATTTCCAACCCAAGTGTCCCCATTGCCTTACTTGGAGTTCTCCCTGGTTTAAAATACCACAAAGACAAAACTGAGCCGAGTGTGTTCCAGCAGTAAACTAGAATGAGAACTGTTATTTACCATGCTTACCAGCATTATTATTTACCATGATTGTTTATGCTTTTTCTATGTAAAGAATGTAAAGCAGAGCCAAGCTTTTACTCTCTGTCCATTCCTGTGGCACACATCTACCCATAATACTAGCTAGAAGACTGAAAGCACCTGCAAGTAGGAAAAGCTTCAGACTGGGTACAGAATATATGCTTCATAGTAAAATACCTTTCTTATTTTTTCAAGTTGAACTTACAGCTACAGTGATTCTGAGTACCTGATGTAAGGTCTATTCAACTCAACTTCAAAGTCTTTTTTCAAATATATTATCTGTCAGCCAGCAGCATTCCACATGCCCACACCTCCTCACGAGCAAACTCTCTGGAAGGTCCAAACTTGCACAAATAGAGCTAATTTTTCTTTGCTGCTAGGAGGTTAATCCAATGGCATCAAACTGAGAATTACTTCAAAAGTCCCGCAGGGCTTTTTTTTTTTCTTTCAGACTCATGTTTGCACACAGCTTTATTTATTTGAGAGAAATACCTTTCCGAAAGCAACCTGCTTGCATTTTACATTGAGACAGCAAAGTGACTGATGTGACTACAAAGTCTACAGGCTGTCTCTATCCTGCTACACAGGGCCGTGCTTCCCAAGAGCCTCACAGTCAGCTACAACTTGGTTTGTCATATGAGGCACTTGTTCCCATTGTTCTGAAAAAGTAGACTTTCTCCTGATAAGAAATAATCCCTGCTAAGGTGAATAATCAAATCATGGTGTTTGCTAGTCTAGCTGACAGCTTAAAGCAATAACAACATTTGGTTTGTAAGAGAAATGAGGAGTATTTTGTCTTCACTAGTGATCAACCAGTATAAAAACACAATAGAAGATACATAAAAGAGGGTTTCTATGGTTTCATGGCCCATGATGTTATACAGAAAGCATGATGCTCTTTCAATGACTAGCTCGAGCTGTTCTACATTCAATCACTCGTAAGAGAGCAGGCTGAATACCTGGCTGTATTTGAGGGAGGTCATTTGGTGTGCATCCACTTTTCCTTGGCAGTCCTGTCAGGCACAAGCCTGTCATGGGTCATGGGAGATGCACTGGCTCGCTACGGCTCAATTACAACCATTGATTTTGGTTGGGGTTGGTAATGATGCACAAAATTGCTTGAACTGGAGAGGTTAATGGAAATATAGAAGAACTATCTTTCAGGATATTTTTAGCTGATTTTTAAAGGCCTTCATCCTCCCTGTAAGTTACTGAAGAAATGTCTGAGTAGTGCAATGAACACAGCTGCTGTTGAGCTTCCATGAAGAAAAAGTCAGGCAAATCTGTATGTCCAGCCTAAGCACATCAGGAATGGAGGACATCCTTGTCCTGCCTTTTCCCCTGAATTTCTAATTTTCAGATTCAGGGAGCCGAAATGAAATGGAGCACCTGAGCCATCATGAGGAAAGGGAGATAACCCAGGGCAGAATGGGCAAAAGGCTGCAGGACTCTCCACCAGCAGCAATTAAAGATGACACTGTCTCAGCTGGTGCACATGGTAGAACATTCCCCTTGCTCTATTAGGCTACAACTACATCTCCTGTCTGAATTAACAGCCTCTGGCTTATGGAATAATAGTATTGCATTATTAAGTACATTTTCTCATGTTAGTTTTTATTTTATCTTAATTCTAAATGCTATATAATCTATAAGTGTTACTGATGTCGTTCCAATTTTCATTTGTCAGTAGTGCTGAGAACAATATTCCCCCAGGGGTCACTCACAGGGGCACATGCTGAATACCTGGCTGTATTTGAAGAACCAGTGGTGTGTTTTTTACCTTCTGGTCCTGGAAAGTCAGCCTGTTATTTAGGCAATCTGTTCTGGTTCTTCAGGACAAATAGGACACTCCTGCTTTCAAAGGCTTTGCTGATATGTGAAGGCATCTATTCATTACGTGTGAGGAACACAGTCCACCTGACTCCTGTTTGTTAGCTATCTTCCTGCAGGGTTTACCAGGTAGTTTTACATTTTAAAGGCACATGATCAGCCAGAGTAAGAGAGGATGGCAGTTTAACACTTTTTGAAACAGAACTGCCTCTTACAAAATAAGCATCCCAGGATGTTATTCCATATACTTTCCTGTTTCCCCTGCTTTGGGCTTCTTTTCTTTAGTATTTACAGACCTCCTCTTTTCTGCAGTCATGACTAAATCAATTACTTTCCTTCCCGATGTAGGAATCATTATTACCATTTTAAAGATAGGATAAAATGATACTGAGAGATTGGGGAACCTATCCAGCAAAACACTTAAGCACTTGCATAACCCAAGGCACATAATAACCCCACCACAGGACTGTTCACTTGTTCCAAGTTGTGCAGTCTTGAAGGATTTACTGAGCCGGGGCCTCCCGGTGTGCCGGAGGGCTCCGAGGCTCAGCTCCCTCGCTCAGAGCTGCAAGCTGCAGCCACCAGCCTCTCCATGCACTACCTCTGAGCAGCCACATCATTCTGCCAGATCTAGAGCAAACATCAGCCCTGATTTGGGCCCCATCAGCTCCTTTTTCATCAGCATATAA
This sequence comes from Oriolus oriolus, assembly GCA_013400235.1. Classification (NCBI taxonomy): domain Eukaryota; kingdom Metazoa; phylum Chordata; class Aves; order Passeriformes; family Corvidae; genus Oriolus; species Oriolus oriolus. Next base: position 81,870 of record VXBT01013268.1, read on the forward strand.
AGCCAAAGAAATGAATAGCTCATCCGCAAATTCACTATCTAAATCCATGCAAAAGGTGGCTAAGACTGTTTATTTCTCATTAAATCCAGGTCAGATTTTCCCTGCTGTTTTAAACTATAATCAGTATTACCATAGTCCAAAACTCAGTCAGTTTCTTTCTTTCTCAGTTATCATATCCAGTAGCAAAGATTCCACATCTTGGAGTTATTGGATGATTTTGATGATGATGGTGCATTTTGCAGAGAAGAATGCAGCTCCCCCTCCTGCTGCTGATGAGCACGCTCTGCTAGCAGGAATACACACAAGTTTCTGTCAATGAAGAAAGCAGGAATAACTCTGAGTTTATGAAATTAGGGCACTGAACTGTGGAGAGAAAGAGTAATTTTTTTCTTATCATAATCCCACTTTTGAAAACCTCTGCCAATCTTTCCACTGGACTGATGAAAAGATGGATTCTGCTGACTTGAGTAATTTGAAAGTGAATGATGATTCTGGTGTACACTGGCTGGCAGAGGGAACTGTTTATATAATTCTGGGCTTGCTAATAACCCTCTTCATAGCTCGAAATGGAGCCAGGAAAGCTGCTGGCTATGTAAAAATGCTCTCCCACTTCCTTGCCTTTATTGTTTTCTGTCACAGCTTGTTTTTTTTTAATTAGTACGTGAACTATTTTTAGTGTCTGGAGACAAAAATGTTTTGTTCAGACTAAAATGAGGCCAGGTACCATGAAAATATTTCAGGGAAAAATATTTGGAGACAGTTTATCTTTGGCTGTGTGCAGTGAAAGTTTGCCTGCTTAGTCCAATTAGTTACAGCCATGTCACTTCACATAAATGAATGTAGTTGTGTCAGTGCACAGTGCAGATTTTGGCTCGCATGCTGCAGAGGAATACTGTAAACCACACTAGCTAGAATCTGTAGCATCTAGAGCATACTGAATTTTTTTTTTCCATACAAATTCCATGCATATCTTGTTGAGAGAATAAAACTTTTCAGTCAGATGATGACTTAGGTAAATGTGACTTTTGATAAGGCACCTCTTTGTAACTCACCTAATCAGCTCTAAGAGACGCTAAAGTCCCTGCATTGTAGACAGACTAGCTGCACTGAGCTCTACCCGTGTGTGTACACACACCTGTGTGCACCGTGCAGGTAAAGGTGCAGCGAGATCTTGTGACCCACTAATTCAGCCTGGAAGAAATGGAAAACTCTTCCATATGCAACAGTCTCAGCTGAGACGCAAGATGTGAAGCCTGGCCATATCAGTTCCCTGCAGAATTTCAAATCAAGCTCAGTCTTGACCATTTTCTTCATGGCTGCCCAAAGCCCAGTCCCACACTAGTCAACCATTAAATTCCTCTAACGCAATGAGGGCTCCATTACCAGGGGAGAGCTTATCTATGTGGAGGTATTATCCATAATGGGAACCCGAGGAGACAGCCACAGAAAATTAAGAGCTCTTCCAAAGAACAAACTGCCTCCTGTACTCCAAGTACTACTGCATTCTTTGATTTTGCCTAATTAAAAAGAAGCATATATATTTACCAAAAAGACCCACAAAATCTACAAAACTAAGTCACTCCAATGTACACACTTGCATTTTTAAAAAAGGCAACTATCACTCATGTTGTTGAACACAGCTGTGAAAGTTTATCCATCACTAGGGTGACCAGAAAAGCAAGACATGTCAAATTTAAAATCTGTCCTGGCTGCATATATGAAATAGGTCCTGATAGTATTTTCATTAAAAGAAACCAAGTATTTCAGAAAGAGAGAAAAAAGTATTATCTCCAGTCATCTGTCATCAGTGCAATGCAGGCTTTTAACACTTTACCAGAAAATTCCCTTGCAGAGGCAGATGACTTGCAGTTAAAGTAGCTCTACTTTGAAAGTAACAGGCATTTTCAACTTTTTTTTGGGTTATGAGTCCCTAAAATATTCCATTAGATGGACTGACCTCTGCAGCAACAGCTTTAGTTTAGAGACTAGAAATAATGGAGAAGTCACCAGATCCTACAATAATCCCAACAGTTGTGTTTTCATATATGTCCAGCTGTGTTTTCAGCCTCCCATCCTTGGATCCTGCCAGCAGCATAACTACCAAACCTGCTGTAATACACAGGTGACCTTCAGCCAAAATGGGACAGGGCTGCATAGGGAGAGAAGAGAGGGCGAGGGGATGAGCCTCAGAGCTTGGCTTGGATGGAGGATCTGCTTTAGATCTGCCACAGTCCACTCTGGTCTTTCAATACCACAGGACTGGAGTGTCCTTTCCTGCCTGCAAGTACAAGGGCCAGGACCTGCAGGTCCTTCGGGATGTGTAGGTGCCTCAGCAGGAGAGAGGAGCTTGGAAATAATGCAGTTAGTCCAATTGTTACCACTTTTTTCCTAGTGTTCAAAACTGTCTTGATAGCAATAACCTTTGACTCTGCTGCCACAGAACCACAGTATGTGCATGTGGTAAAAAATGAGCCTCATCAGCCAAAAAACTAGTTAACCTTGCAGACTTGCATCAAGAGGAGGATCTAGTCTAGGAAGATCCCTCCATTACCACCAATACCTTCAAGGCTTCTTTCAGGAGATTCCCTGCAGGTGTCCTTTGGTCTGCATCACCTACCAAACTCCCTCCTACCACCTTCCCCACTTGGCTGCTCCTGTCTGCAGCGTGTCCAGGCACTGCCCCAACAGCCATGGGCACTCACTGCCCTTGCAGCACCTGATGGATTTGTGACATGTGGCCAGTTCAGCTGGAGGCAGCCAGCTGGATTGGGAAAAATTTCCTGCAGAGACCCTGAATGACTTCTCAGCTGGTACACTCCCATCTCCTCCTTTGGAGGCTGTCCTTGCGGAGGTGAGTGGCTGCTCCTGGACTCACAGGGGAGCGCACGTGAAGGGCCTGGGAGTGGGTTGGTGTTTCCTTAGCACTTACCTCACTGAGAGGACTATTATGTGCTTCCTTCTTTTGGGCTATGTCCTTATTTATAGAAATGCTAAGACGGAGTGCATGCAGGGGCAGTGATCATAGAATCGAAAGTTCCTCCTGCTGCAATGTAAATATTCTTGAGTGCTTTGCAGTTCCACTTACAAAACTCTGTGCATTATTTTAAAGACAAATGATATAAGGTTTAAATAAGAGGTCAATCCTAAGTCCCAGCTGGCATCACTCCGTGTAATTTACATGGAAATATGTTATTTTACATGGAGATCTGCCTTTTCATGTTTTGCCTAATTCATGTGCTCAGAAATTTTTGGAGTGCTCTGCGCTTCATAAAATAGCCTTAGATTAATCGCGTTTCTTCCTGATGTGTAATACCTGCATGTCCTCTCCCTTTTTCAAAAGGCTTTTACAAATTAAAGTGGTTTGGAGGAGCCTTCTTCCCAAATTACAGCAGGAAGAGGTGAGGGTGTGAAAGTGCCAACTGGGGACAAAGAGTGAGAAATAATCTTTTGCTACCCAGATGTTGAATTGGGCTCCAGTTCAAACTCTGAACTCAGGATGTGTTCATGTATTTTTGCTCTTACTTCAGTAGTAACAGCACCAAGCTTGGGTACATCTTTGTCACCCAAAATGGAAATTACCCAGAGTGTGCAGAAGGTTCATAAAATATTGAATGGTGCTAAAGACCACAAACAGTTTATGCAGCCTGAGCCAAATTCTCTCCAAGACAAATTTACTATTGTGCCATTTTTTGAACTTTTATTCTTTATATCTCACACCAGCAGGTTGCAATTTGGATGCAAATGTGTGACAATTCATTTCCTTCAAGGATGCTTTGGATGGATTCTAAGGTGGTAGTAACTGACCCCTGGGCTCTGCCTGCTTACGAGGAGAGTCTAGGACTTAGTTACTACCACTGCATAGCTGGAAGAAGACAGAGCTGATAAATGTGGCTCAGCTTTACAGTCTGTGGCGGTGAATGTATGGTAAGGGCAGACAGAGCACTGAACTCAGGAGGAGACAGCTAAGCTTTGCCTGTAGCAGATGAAGCAGAGCAGCCATCTCACCAGCCAGCGCCTACAAATGCAAGGGCTTTTCCTACATGGGAAACCCACTTATCCATGGCCGTGAATTTATCTCACTATCCCTGAGTTTAAAAGTACTTATTATATGTGTAACTGAAAAATATATAAAAATATTATTAATTTTAGGGCTACATTGTGTCTTGATTTGTTTGTATCTTTCTCTTAAATGTCTAGTTTTGCTATCTAGCTTGAATATGTGAGTACTTCAGTTGTATTTCTCTCTCTCTCTGGATTCCAATATTGGCTTAGCTACCAGTTCTCCAGGGCAGAGGATGCTTGCAATTAGGCCTCTCTGTCTGAAACATGTTTATCAATTCTTTGTACAATTATCTGTGCATTAATTTGATGGTAGACCAGCAGAGCATGTCTACAAATGTGATGTTGAAATTTTTTACATCGGTTTTGTGTTCAGCTAGAGATATGTCCATGGAGAGCAAAACTAGATATACTGTACTTAGTGCACAGAGAAGCTTATATCTCAAAAAGTGGAGCAATTTCTTTTCTCATGGGGTCACATGCCAGCTGTATGTACCACTCATGAAACTCACAGAACTGTCCTCCTGCTGACAGGATGTATATCAATGCAGAATGGGTCACCAGCAATCTTGTAGTGAATTTAAATTAAATTGAAGAATTCAAATTTGTATGCTTTTATACACTTAAACTTCATTAGCTACAATGAGAATGTAGTGTAGATACTCTTAGGTGTGACTTTCAAAGATCCTGAACACCTACATTAACCAGGCTGCCCATTCATAACTATTCTTTCTGGCAGACAATACCAGTTCTCAGAGAGATCTTTCTGTTCATCCAAAGCAATCAAAAATACTGCCATCACTCATATGGGAAAAAAGGAAGCCCTACGCCCATTTTGAATGCCTTCAGATTTACAACATTAGGAAAATGTTTGACAGCACCAAGTGTTTAATCTACAAAGGCATTATAGCTATATTCACATCATGCACACATCATTAATGTTAGTGGGAACTGCACCTCCAAGACTCACCCTGAAATGCTGGCTGTAAATTGCATCCCAGTAGGATAATTAAAAGTCTGGTAGAAATACAGCAAGTTCCAACAAATGTTTTCTCCCAGGGTAAGTGATCAGAGTATTTGGAAGTGAAAAATATAATCACCAGTTTGCCTGAGAAAGGCAGTCCATCTGTTTTACAAACAAGCTCATACACAACGGCTTTTTCCAACTTGGGTATAATTTTAGTTGGTAAATTTTGTTCTTAGCCTACTTGTTTTTTCCTTCATTTCTTTAATCGTACTTGACCTAAGTTCAGCACTGGGCTATGTTTGCAATCATTATTGTATCAGTATTGCCAGTTCTCATTTCTATTTTTCCCATGCTTGGGAAAGATTATCAAACCTGTTAGCAGAATTACATAGTTTTTTTCTCTCTTATTTATTTTGGCTCAGGCTTAACAGAAAACCATGGTTTATGACTGGATGTAATTTCTGGCATAGAGTATGTCTTCTGCCAAAATTAACCATCTTCTAAAAGTATAGGGGCATCAGCTGGTAAGTACAAAACTGATCTCATTTTCTCATTCTGCAAAGATGGATGATGAAGGTAAGGCTAGGGAGGAAATCAAAATAATCATCTAATACCCCATGAGGTCGAAATTACACTGTCAGAAGGAAATAGCCTAGAGCCTCTAGACTGCTTGTAATGTCCCATATGTTATCCAATTTTGAGATGATGGTGTTTGCCCATGGGGACAAGTAAGCTGTGGGCATGGTTTTCCTAATCCACAGAGGTTTTAAAGTTTCTAGGAAGCATTATAGGTCTTGACATATTTTCTGTTGATCTAAGATGTTCACACAGAGGCTCAGAGCTTATCCAGTAACCTTTGAATCTCCACCACTGACATCAAGAGACTTCAGACCTAGTCTCCGCCATTGCCTTTTCTTGGCCTCAGAGAAAAAAATCTCCCAGCACATTCCTGTGTGTACATGTTTAAATGTGTGCATGGGATGAGTGCTTTAGCACAGGATATAAAATACTTCAAACAAAATGGGACTTGATTGTTTATGGAGAAAAGAAAACTTTGGAACTTTGGAAGTTATGCCACTGGCAGCATCTGATTGTGCTGCAAAACACAAGGCCTTAAGCAATTTTTGCTGCAGTTTTTCCAGAGATAAAAAACCCAATTTCTTAAAGTGGATATTTTCAGCAAGCATTTCTGAAAACTTTTAAAGAAAATAAAAGAATGTTTCTTTGTTGTGTAACTTGGTTTCTTGACCTCCTTAGAAATCAATTCACATTCTCTTTGGAACTTTCTTGATAAAACAAGTGGTGAGCACTTCCCTTAAACAGATGTTTATTTGTTTACAGAATAGGACTTACTGTACACAAAAAGCAGATTAATCACTTGTACTACCCTATTGAAATCAACAGGCACTCAGTGAGGAATTGAATCCAAAGAAATTACAAAAATGGTGTTCAACTTCTTTATACATCATCAGATTTAAAAGCATAAGTCCAATACTGTCCTGCACAGTTCAGTTAAAGCAGTGGGATTTAACTGATCCCCTGAGTGAGTAATATATGGCTCTGTGGAGGACACAGAGAAAACATAGCACAAGGCAATCCCAACTTCTGGTTGTGCCCTAAGGCAAGGAGACAGCGTGTTTGTTAATAGGACTGAATTACTGTTGGTGGTAAAAATGAAGCTGCCAGCCAGCAGAGGACGTCAGGTCCGTAGCGCTGCTGCTGCAGTACTGTGTCAGGGATAGATCTCTGCAACAGCTGATGCAGCGTTAGAGACTCTGAAGAGCCTGAAGTATGACTAAAAAGGAAGAGATGCAGCTCCCTGGAGCGATTTGTCCAGACTCATCACACTTTGGGTAGCTCTACAGGATTTCTGTGCTAGGGAGAATACTGTAAATGGCCTTTTTCTGGCAGTCAGTCCAAGTTTACAAGGGGTGTTATAAGTGTTGTGACTGTCTATGCAAATGCTTTTCACAGCCTTCATGAGCTACGGAAATGCCTGCTTACCATTTTGACCTCAAGATGAAGTGACCTCAAACAGATCTTCACATTCAGAAAAATACAAGCAAAAACTAGCAGCATTTTTCTCTTACTCATGGATCCAGACATCATCCTCCAGTTCTGCACAGCACTGGCATTCCCACTGCTACCACCCAGCAAGTGACTCAAATGACCTCACAGTATTGGGAGCCATCTTCTCCATGTCTCTGGTGCCACCTGTCCCTCCAGCATTCTGCCCAGCACACGTGCTGCCCCTCTTCTTCGGCTCTAATGCTCCATGCAATCCCCTCTTTTTCTGGACTGCATCTCTGGGGAAGAACAGACACATTCTTCACAGTTAGCACTGTGAAACACTAGAAGTGATTGTCCAAAGAGGCCGTGGTGTCACCACCATCTTTGGAGCTACACAAAATTAGTTTGGACAGGACCACAGGCAACCTAATGTAACTTTGAAGCTGGCCATGCTTTGGGCTAGTATTGATTTATAATTTTAAATACAACTCTTCTCTTAATCAAATCAATGCAACATGTCTGTAGTGATAGGAATTGAGGAGTATCCCTTTCACACCTTGTGAAGCATCTAGTGTTCTAGATGTATTCTCTGTTTCAGAGTCACCAGAACTCAGTCAAAAGAATGGTGTTTACATGTTGCTTGGCCTTGCACAGCACACACTGAAGGTTTACAGAGAGTAAATGGAGGTATTTAGACTTCACCCACATTGCTCATTTGAACTTCACACTGTATGAAGAGAAACAGGCAAAGCAGGGAGACAGGAGCCTGCTATACAGTGAAAAAGGGCAGAAACTACAGATACACCATATTTCCTTTCCATGATCTTGTCACAGTTTGAAGCTGGCTAAGTGCCAGGCACCCACGAAAAACCATCTACTTATTTTCTTCTTCTATAGCTAAGCAGAGGAGAGGAAATTAAAACTTCATTTTCATGTGTTGAGATAAGGATTATTGAAAAAAAAGCCACTTTAAGGCAAAACAGGTTCAAAACTTAAACAGTATAAAAAAGATTTATTATTAACAGAATTAAAAGTAAAAAGGGTAATGAGAACTAAAGCAGACTTTCAGAATACTTTTATTTTCCAGTCCCTCCCTCTTTCTACCAACCACGCGAGGAAATGAAACATGGGGTTTTGGTCAGTATTTCACTTCTTAAAAAGTTTTCTTCAGTGTACTTAAGGAAAAGAGTTTTTTCTGCTGTGCCATGGGACCCTTCCCATGGGAGACAGTTCTCTGCGAACTTTTCTAGTGTGGTTTTAACTTCCACGAGCAGCAATCCCACCCAAACCTGCTGTAACATGAGTCCCTCCCACGGGCCAAGCAGTCTTCCCACAACTGCCTAGCATGGGTCATTTTAGTTTGTGGGCTTTAGTCTTTTAAGGATAAGCTGTTCCAGTTTGGAAGCGAAGGCTCTCTTCCTCTATCTCAAAGCAAGGGTCACCTCTCTCTGTTCGAGTTCCTCACTAGATTGCAGCTTTTCAGTATCCATGTGCTCTAGCGTGAGTGCTCTTCTTCAGGGGCTGTGCGTGGATCTCTGCACCCCCCATGCACCTCATGAGTTACAGGGAAACAGTTTGTTGTGTTATAGTCCTCACCACGGCTCGCAGGAGAATCTCAGCTCCGGCACTTGGAACACCTCCTTCCTCTCCTTTCCACTGACCTCGGTGCCACCATGTTGGTTTTCCTCACATGTCCTCACTTTTCCTTCTTCTCTGACTTGGAAGGAAGTTGGTGTCTGTAAGTTGCAGTTGAGAGGTTGATCTCATCCGAGCTCCGGGGAATTGCTCGCCGTGTCTCTCGCTGCTGGCCTTGTGGTCCTTGCTGGCACCGTATGGGCAGCTCCAGCCTTGGGAGGGCTGTGGCCGTGCCATCCCAACCTCGGGAGGGCTCCGGCCACGTGGCCCCTGCGGGAATGGGCCCCAGCGGCCCCCTCCACTGGGATGGGCCCCGGCAGCTGCCTCACCACCCCGCAGAAGAAGAGAGAGAGAGCTTCCTGCTGTTTTTCCTTTCTTAAATATGTCATCACAGAGGCGTTACCAACTTGTCTAATTGGGCTCGTAACCTGCCCATTGTCAGAGCCTCCAGCGATCGGCTCTGTGCTGGACATAGAAGTTTCGAGCAGCTTTTCTCCTGCCCACTAAAAACTGGACTGCTTTTAAACTAGCACAGGTCTCTAGGTAAGTATTAGGTTAGAAAATATTTGTCTTAGAAGGGATTTTAATTGTTCGGTTGTTATCAAGTGTATGATTGCTTTCTGATGAGAAAACAACCAGTTGTTTTCTCCTCTAGTAGTTCTGAACTGCTGTGTGCTTGATTGTTCAACATCAAATAGTTGTATATCTGGGCTTGACAAGTCGCTTACACCATACAGTTAATTTTGACTTTACTGCACCCATTTTGTTCCTTTACAGTGGCAAAGTAAAAGACACAGCCCTACTCATTAGGCAGTTGCTTGCACTAATAGATCGTGATTTCCACCAAAGAATGTCATGTTATATTGTAGAATTTTCTTCATCCTTAACTTTTCAAGCACTGATTTTTTTTGTTTGGTCTTAAGCAACATAGTGGGGAATTTTCTCTGGGACATGGAAACTCTTAAAATAATGGCTTAAGATTTTCAGTGAAGTGTATTCAACTCCCTGCTACAGTAAGTAACAAAACCACGTGTTGGTTGCTATTTCAGCCTATTACTTTGATTCCTAATAGAAATCATGTCCTTAGCATAAAATTAATTTGATTTAGGCAGGGTGAAATAAAGCAAAGAGTAAATGATCACCTAAAATCTCATAGATATACATGAAAATTTGAAATTCTGCATTCCAGTAGTATGCAAACAACTTTTTATTATGATTACATTAATTTTTACTACGGTAGTACAAAATAGTCAAAAGGAAGAAAAATTATTCCAACCCTTGGGCTTTCTGCTTAGCATGTGGTGGAGTGATTTATACCTGCAGAAAGCAGACAGAACACACTACCAATGGAGAAATATCAGTTCATCTGCCCTGGTTTCGAAGCCCAGTTTGCACAGGTTGGAAGGGTTTCCTAATGTGCAAGGTTGTGAAAAGGCAGCACAGTTAGAATGAGACCTTGTTACCCTGAACAAACTCATAATGTAGAGGTCCAATTTAAAGAATAGCTTGAGATTTTTCTGAGACCATGCTTCTGTGGAAAGGGTAGTCCTGCCTTTCCAGTGCCACTGCTGCCACCATGTCTGCTATTTGGGATGAACAGAGAGCCAAGTCAGTTTACTGATTCAGCTAAATGTTAATTTTTTTTTTTTTTTT
>VXBT01013268.1:92219-123919 GCA_013400235.1 Oriolus oriolus
TTTTTTTGCGTGGCTGTTTTCAGGCAGCTGTGCAAGCAGACCCAGCAGTTCTGAGATTGCATAATAGACAGTGCTAATGAGAAAGACGTGGTAGGCACAGAAGTGAAGCACAGATGATTGCACAGGCACTTTTGATGGCAACATAGCCTTGAACTGGATTAACAAACTGCCTTTAAAAAGCATGTTGTGATGCTGAATATTAATTGGCACTAGCATTGCCATAAAGTTTTAAAGATAAAAAGTATGCAGCTTTATATTCTATTCATCATGGTGACATATTTACCCTCAAACTTACATTATTACACCTCTTACCCAATGAACTCACTTCAACTTCTATTAAACATTTAACTTACCTTGATAAATTCTGCTTCTGTTAAAAATAAACAGAAGCACAGTATTCAGTATAACTTTTCAATATTTCACAGCAAAGCCAGTAGCAGAAATTCATATTGGTAATGAGGAAATAAAAAAATGTCTGTCTCTGTCTGCCAGCTTTTAGAGAGCTACAGGCTTATCAAGCCAAATAATATCCCAATTTCAATTTGGTAGCAGAGTACCCTCTCTTCCCTTGAAGAACTCCTTAAGTGACAAAACTATTTTAACACTGGAGTCAGTGAGAGCTGATTTTGCAATTTGACTTCACTGGAACTCTGAGCAGACCTTTTACAAGATGGTCGTCTTTCATTTCAGGGAAAAAGCTGACTGGGCAAGACTATTTCCTGCTGGTTTATCACTTTTTGCACCAGAAGTATGGTTTTGGCATTTTTCCTTTCAGCTTCAATGGAGATGAAGAACAAGCTTGATTGAGGTGCTGCCAGCTCTCAGAATTTCATCACAAGCCTCACTACTTATGTGTTTTCTTAAAGCCTCAAGATTCTGGCTGAAAGAAAACTAAAACTTTTCTATTTCATGGGACTCTCCCCTCGCATTCAAAGGAAAGCTGCTGTCTTCTTTACTTGCAGACAAAGTTTGAAGAATGTGAGACAATTATAGTTTTGGGGCTGAAAAGTCCCAAGTCAGCTATGAATAACCCACTTTTCTTTTTCTTCTTCATGACTTTTACACCATTTAAAGGCTATGGGGATTATATTCTTGTTTTCTTTAAGTTTGCAGTTGGCAGCACTGCAAATGTAGCAGGAAAAACATAAGCATCTTTTATCAGTTTTCAGTGTGACCTATCAAATTGAAAAAAGTAGGACTGGGACTTAGGACTGGGACTCCAAGCTAATAAAAATGAAAGGAAATGGTGCAGATGAATGAAATTGGTTTTCTGTCAAGGGAAACATGATGTTTAAGTAATACCCAAGTTGTTGATATTTTTAGTTTATTTCAGTTTCAATATTCTTTTTAACCCTAGGTCATCAAGGTTGGTAATCTGTAAATACTACAAAGACGTTTTTTGAAAATACTAGCTTTCCAAAAATTCAATGTTACTGTTTGTTCTGTCAAAGATACTTCATAGGATAGTAAAATTTCCATATTCAGTGAATCATCTGGGAATATCAGATGTAACAATGTAGATAAATAAAAGAGAATCCTATCCTACCTGTGGCAAATTTAGTCACTGAAATATTAATGCTGGGGAAAAATCGTCAGCAATTTTATTTTTTTATTATTTTAGATTTTATTTATTACGTTATCAAAGACAATGTGCAGTTCACAGGCTCCTTAGCATTTGGGTTTTATCAACTGAATCATACAGAAAACAGGCATAGGCACAAGCCAAAAGTGAAAAACCAGTACTTTGAACATTGCCCACTGTTATTTCCCCCATCAATTTCACCTGTTTATAGAGCAACCCACAACATGGCAAAGAATAAAGGTTTCCTGTCTTTAAGTATTCCCCATAACTTATGCAGCACAAAAATCCAAGGAGCAATTTGTTTATCCAAATGGATAAACTTTTGTTGGAGCATTTTACATGGCTGTCAGGAGACACAGATTTTTGCTGCCACTTAATTTATACTAAATGAACACCAAAAAAAATTAATGACACTATTATGCAACCAAGATAAAACTTGTTAATGACATGCAAATTAATTTTTTTTAGATTTCCACAAAGTAAAAATAGCTGCAAAAAGTAGTACATGTTCATGGCTCTGTATTTTTGTTTAATTCAGGGTCTTTAACTCAGTCATAAACATGAAACTCAGCATATGTAGTATCAGCCAAAAAGCAAATGGGTTTATGAAACTGAAGATGTCCATTTAAATGAAAACCTGACAATTGTGATTCTGTTGTGATTTCAGATTTTTAGCCTGTAAAAATCAAGAATTGAAAATGTGAATTGCTCAGGCTTGACTCCTCCTGCTTTATTGTGCCAGGGTTTGGATCTAGAAAAAAGATTTTCCAGGGGAACAAAATGGCCTAGTTCTCTCGAACAGAAAACGGCACAAGCCACACCTGAGGGAAGCAGTTCTGCCCTCTCCATGGTCCCAGCACCTGATTTTGCTTCCTGCATTGTCCCCACCTCTGCACCACCCCAAAATGTCTTGAAATTACAGTGGCAAGGCCTGATCCCACTGCCCAAGCCCATCGATAACAGCCCACGTGCACTGGTCATCCACCATGTTGAAAGGACCATTTCCACTGGAAGTCAGGAGTTATGGAAATCTTGGTCCAGAACTTTTGAGGAATTTGTTAATTTATAGATAAAACACAGTCAGTCGCAAATGAAGTCTGGTGCAGCAGGGGTGGAGAGGAGCAGTGTTAGGAAAGCTTCAACCAGCTCTCCATTCGTCCCACCCAGGGCTTCTCCAGGGCCCAAGCTGAAATCCTGGAAAGACTCTCAAGCAACAAGGCCAGCCATTACTCCCTGACTGCAGAGGCACTGCCCCCCTCAACCCTAGCCAGCCCATCCCCAGCTGCCAAAAAGCCTCCTCCTCTGCCTCTTCCTCCTCCAGCTGCTTTTGTCCCCTGTAGCAGCACAGGGTCCAGCGAGGACATCCACCTGGGGCTCTCCTGATGGCTCACTGGCCCAGCTGGATTTCTGTCCATCACTTGATAAGGCACCTCTCTCTCTGCCCTACCTTTTCCCCTCTTCCACCCTTTTCTTTTGGCCACACATGCCACATAAGTGGAGAGGTACAGGAGGCTAACTGGGTATTTTGTATGAGAGAAAGACTCCTTGGGAAGGTGGGAGATGAAGAAAGAAACCTTGTTCCTGTAGTTTCTCAATAAATATTTTCTCAATTACAGGGCCTGAAACTTCTTCTTGTCTCTATCCCCACTAAAGCTTGATTAGGTCCACCAGCCCCAGAAAAGGGATGGAACTGCTTCAGCATTCCAGCTCCACCTTCCACCCTCAACACAGTGTTTCAGAACATGTTCCATTCCATTTGGCTTTTTATAGCTTTCTTAGAGGCAATAAACTGAACTGGATTTCCTCCTACAGGAGAATCAATCAAACCTGCATTTTTAAGCACTCTGGAGCCTGCAGAACTGGAACATGTAGAACAAAATATGTCTTGCTTTCCTGGGAGGTCAATATCTCTTGTTTCCGCAGGCTGGACATATCTCTGAGACAAACAGGATTTGTGCCCTGTCCTGCTGGGTGTGCAATATCATTCAGTCCAACCCAGCCTGTACTTTATTTTTATTGAAGATCAGAATGGGATTCATATAAATAAACTATATTTCGTTTAACCTTCTTGGAACAGGTGCTCATGAAACAGTAAAGGTTTTCATAACATTTACTCAAAATATTTATGTAAACTTTGGAGGCCTTCAGCACGTACAGTTTTACTGTTAACATTTCATAGACATTATCTGTAGATCAACTATGTTAATTTTATCATATGTGGTATGATATTGGGGCTTTTCCAGGCTGTTGCCCATTTTTATGTCTTTTTCTCACTGGTAAAATCAAGTCATTTTAGTTGAATGGTTGCCTCCACTAAAAGATCTGCTTTTTTATTAATTGTTTTGTCCATACAAGGAAATGTTGAAGGCTCTAACTTGAAGACCAAAAATAGAGGGAAGGAAAAATGGTGCCAAAGTTGTGACCCACTTTTTTTTTCACTCCATTTATATTGCTATGCCCTTAAATGCATGAGAAGAGCTATGCAGCTTTTTTGATTAAGCTGCATAAACCACATTCAGAAGTCTGTGGATTTAACTCGAGACTTCCATTAGTATAAAGGAAATTGGAGTTGAGAGTTCATGTTGTATTTCACATATGCCCTTCACATGCAGAAAAAAATCCAGCGTGATCCTTGCTCAAACAGGCTGCAAATGAGATTCCAGACCACCTCTTGAAATACATTTTCATGTACCCATAATGTTGCTATTTCTCTGCTAGACAGCAATTAACATCTTTTTTCCAACCTTATTCTGGCATAATTTTTTTGTGCCAAAGTGTCCTGGACCTGGCTGATATGCATGAATGATCTTAGCCCAGAGGCAAATACCTTCCAGCAACAGTGAATGGTTCCTGCAAGGATTAGAAATGGGCAAAACATTCCCACTGTGTTTGATTCTAGTGGTGCAGCAGACCTTTGGAAAGAAGTGCTCAGTCCAACTAAGAGTGGACCTCACAATAGCCCACTTTCTTCCGAGCAGGTTTCTGGCATGTTTTCCATAGCCCTGGTCCTTCCTAGGGCATCGCAGGGGACCAGTGTCTGCTTCCTCCTCAAAATACATCCATTTCTGTATTGCTCTAGCAGCAGCAGAAGTCTTCCCCAGTGTTGTGGGTTGACCCTGGCTAGGTGCCAGGTGCCCACTCAGTCACTCTATCACTCAGTATCTTGAAAATCAGTTTGGAAAGCTTAAAAGAAAATGGCAAAACACACTTCTTAATGTTTAAAAATGGCAAGGAATCACTGAGGGTTTCCCAGCTGCAGTTCTAAACTCACTTTTATGGGGCAGTCTTGCTGGACTTTGGCCAGGCTGAAGCTGATGGCCAAATCACAAAACTGTGGCCAAAGAATTAGCAATTTTGTTGCCATAAATTCTTGAACATCTTCCATTGACACTGCATTTAATTTTAATTACATTTTCATTGAGCAGTAGGAATATATTTCTGCCAATTTTGATTGGAAAATAAAAAGTGGGGAGAAGTCTTCCAAATGTTTCAGACAGAGGTGTTAAATGTTGAAATGTGTTTTTCCAGCATTATGCAGTAACACAGATAACTGAGGAGAACATTTCTGACAACTTAAGGTATATTTTGGTAAGACATTTTGACAAAGAGATGGAGATTTTTCATATATTTGAAAAACTAAAAGTATGTTTTAAGGGAGAGAGAAAGCTTCAATACATTTAGTATCTGTAAGCTCTAGGAAAAACAGAAGATGAATAGAAAGACCAAAATAATCCCCCTAACAAGGAAAGGCAGTTTTAACATAGTTGTGTTTCTACTCTGGTGCAGCATCCATTTGATCAATTCACCCTGCTACTTCTTGTTCAGTTAAAGCAGATAACAAAGGAGCTGATTATACTGCAGTGAGGAGAGGGGACTGAGAGAATATAGACATATAACATACAAATCTAAAGGAAACTAAGCTTCATTTGTTCAGCTACTAACATACTGCAAACAAAAAATAATTTTTTGTTTGCAGCATGTTAGGGTTATTACTTGCACAGATAGGTTTAATGGTTCCTTTCTGATTTACTTGTTGAAGTGTGTTGAGGGGTCCACTCAGTGCTAATGAAAATACTGCAATACAGCATTAACTGCCAAAATGATTATCTGAAAAGGACCTTCCAGTTGCTTTCAGGTAGAATGTGCGTCAGCAAAGATAAGGATTTAGCTATTACTCAGTAAAGTGGTGCTTGAAAGTTTTGCTGAAATGCAGTATTGAAACATGTTTGAATTTTCAGTTACGCTGTTACTGCTCAAATAAACCATTTCGAATGCAGTCAAACTATTTTATGTCTTGCACTTAAAATTGCCTACAATTAAGCAAAAGTTGTACTGACTTCAGGTAGAGCAAGAGTTAATCTAGTTCACTGGGAGACTTACACTTCTGTGCGTGGAACACTGCAAGCAGTGAAATATCCTTCCTGCAGGAAGGAGTAGGAGGCTACAGTGGTGTGTTTAGAGGGGGTTAAATGCTGCTGAACTGGGGCACCTTTATTCTACTGTGTCTAATTTGTATTAAATGGGAGTTCCTTGCTGTTCAACATGCAGTCATTTGGTTCACATTACATGAATGACAGAATCGCAGAATATTCTGAGTTGGATGGGACCCACAAGGATAAAGTCCAGCTCCTTCTCCTTAGTGAATGGCCCAAACAGGGACTGAACCCACAAACTTGGCATTTTTAGCACCAGGCTCTGACCAACTGATCTGATCTCAAAGGATGGAAACATGATTTGACAAAGTCACATAAGACGAACAAGATATCAGAATAGCATATTTTGTGAGAAATGCTGCCTTAAAAGGGACTTGGTTCAGATCTGGAAATACCAGGGGGGATAAGATTAGCCCTTAAGAACTACAAATTTGTTCCTGTGGTAAACAGTGTTCATTAGTCTACTTTTTTCTTGGGCTTAGAGAAATACAACAGAAAGAATATCTGCACAAGGCTCTGAGGATGGACATGAGCTCACACTACCTACTGAACAAGAATTATGTGGCTATGCTAAATGCATCCCTAAGCCATCACTAAAATACCCTGTCTGTCAGCTGGGGTTCAGTGCTACAATAACATAGCTATGAGATTTATGCCAGGTGAGAGGACAGGGAGAAAGATCCCATGTTTACTTCCAAAATACTTTTTAAACAGTGGTAGCTACAGGTAGATATTGTCACAGTAAGAAACACAAACAATCAGTTTTGACATCCTTTCTCTACATTTCCTTACAAGGAGAGTAGGAGGGGATTGATCAGACACTGATCTCTTCTCTCTGGCAGCCAGTGACAGAACACAAGGGAATGGCCTGAAGTTGTGTCAGGGATGGTTTAGGTTGGATATTAGAAAAAGGTTCATCACCTGGAGGCTGTTTGGGCACTGGAAGAAGGCCCCCACACAAGTAGTCACAGCACTAAAAATGACAGAGTTCAAGAAGAGTTTGGACAATACTCTCAGACACATGGTGTGATTCTTGTGACTCTGGGCAGGGCCAGGAGTTGGACTTTGATGATCCTTATGGGTCCCTTCCAACTCAGGATATTCTATGACTCTATGAATATAACCTAATATATTTATAATAATATTCCAGTCAGATCAAAAAAATGCATATGTGTCAAATATTGCATTGTCTTTTAGTGGAATGATTATGGTTAGCATTTAGCAAAAATTAAACATTCAGGTTGTAATTTTTGCAGCTGCATAGGCAAAAGTTCTGAAAGTAACTGTGATGAAAGGGGTTTGACCGTGAAGAAGAGAGATGCATGCATAATGCCAAGATACAATATTAGCTTTGAATGCAATTACATGTGCCAGCAGTTCCTAACATTAGTAGATAATGCATCCTAAATAAGCAAGATCATTACGTGGGGAAGAGCCTCTTTATAGCTAAAACTACTTGCAGGAACAAATGTATGCTCAGTTGATTTCTACATTTCACCAGTCTCAGTGGCCCACCATGCTGTCTGGGAGCTAACCAAGTCACTGGGCAGTGGAGCCAGACTGCTGTTCTTGCACTTGGATGCTCTCTCCGTTTTCATATGAAGAACATCCACAAGTGTCCTTTATCTTTCAGATTGCTGTTGCTGGTCTTTGAAGGATTATCCATCTTTTACTTCAGCGGCATTGCTATTTCTTGGTTTTATGAATGGCATCATTTTTTCCTAATCCTGTAAACAACATCAATCCCATGTGAGCCAGCTGTCTCCTGCAGCTCTTTCTCTTACATTGTGCTGAGGGTTGGACCATCTGTGCCTTCACAAGGCCACTGCTCTTCAGCTGGATCATACAGACTGTGGCTCTTTATTACCATGCACGAACATTCTCCCTGCATTCTGCAGGCACACTGCTCATACTTTCTTATTAACCTTACAGTGGTTCTAACAGGCCAAACAATTTACAGGGACCCACAGCATTTCTTGGCCAAGAAATAATGATTGAGTAGACAAGGAAGTTTCTGTGCTAGTGTAGTATTTCTCTGTTCAGAAGCTCTTCAGAATTTTTCCTTTATAACCACGAGTAGTCACAACTTTATTAAATCATGCTATCCTATTTGAAGTTATCTGATTACATGTTATATCAACTGGGGAGTGGGAATAGCTTCTTTAAAGCCAAAAATATATTAACAAAATCCTGATGCTTTTGTGGCTTTTTTTCATTCCAGAACAGGAGGTGAGCTGGTCCTTAAGACATAGAATCATCTGTAGTTTTGAATATTTCTCCACAGGCAGCTGACTTTAAGTCAATTCTTTGTGTATTTTCACCAGTTCTCTTTCTTTAGTTACTTCATTTGTGGGTTTGGTAGATACTGACAGCAGGTCCCGAGTTCCTCTGAGGTTGTATATCCCAGCTGGGTGGAGCTACAGAGGATAACTTTTAATAGGATTACATAGCATTTTTTTATTAGAATATACTTTTTAATAAGAAAATATATTCTAGTCAAAGGATTCTTGTGGCTGAGTGATTTAAACAGAAAAGCTTAGGGAAACAATTCTTCCTTCTGCAAAGTACTTCCAGTAAGCCCTCTGTATCCTCAGGAAATGTGAATCAACATGGTACTGCAGAATTCTGTAAGGTAACATACCAGCTGAGAATGTCTTGTAGTCTTTAAGTGCTGTTTGTGGTATAGAAAAAAAGTCCTGTAATGCATCTCTGCTGCTTATTAAACAATGCAGAAGAAGCAGTAAACATGAAAGTACAGATACCCTGAGATCACCACAGTCCTTGAGCACTGGGAGGCAGGAGCTACAGCCGAAGGGCTCTGGTCCCTGAGAGAGTGATTACCTCATGATAATGGTAAGGTCAGTCTTTCTTTTACAGGGAGACCACTTGCACTTTGATAGTGAAAAATAAATAATGGTGTTGACATTTTAGAGTGGTTTAAAGTTAATCCTTTGTTTGGAGTCAGCATTTCATACAGTAATCTTAATACCCATTCAAGATACCACTCAAGAGCTTAATATCCATTCCAGTACCTCAGAACACTCCCTCTGTTCAGACATACAGTTTGTGCATAGAAAAAGCTGTGATGCTTCTGACAGCTAGAGTTTCGTGGCAGGCACCAGATGGGTATGCATCCATCACACTTTGGAGTCACCTGGCAAGAAGGGCTGAGGAATTTAGTCAGGTCCTCACTGAAAAGTAGAGCAGAGGCAGTCCTTGCGTGACCAAGCTCCCCATACAGTTTCAGGGACAGACACTATAAGATACTAACCCCCCAAACACCTTGCTGTTTGACAATTTGCCTAGCTTGAGCCTATTCTAAAATCCTCTCTGGCTTTATTGCTGCAGTGACTTAATTTTTGTATGAAACTGATCTTGATCCAAGACACTCCTTGGAAACTTGACCTCCAGAAAAGTAAGAAAACAAGGGTGTTCATGATAAAACACCTGTTAGTTGTTAATTTAGTAAGGACCTTTGGATCCTTAGTCTGTCATGATTCTGTCTTTCTGGCTCTCCCTTAAAGACAAAAATAAGTAATGTAGCTAAAAGTAATTTTTCTAGTGCCTTTCATCTCACCCTTTTGAATATAGTTCTGGTGCAAAACTAAGCCTTTTTTTCTAAGATTTTTGTCATGTGGGACATAAGCCAGACACTAATCATAATGCAAAGAGAAGTTTTACATCCAGGATTTTTGGAGTTTCTACCCAGGGCTGAGCCAATTCAAAGATCTAAGTGGACAGAAACTTTCTGAAGACTAAAGCTAAAGACATTATTTTGAGGGAATGATTTATTCCACAAATTTAATCTCTTCTTTCTAAATGTGGAATCTTACAAGCAGCTGCCTTGTTTTCTTATTATTTTAATTGCAAGTAATTAAATTTATATCTGTAATTTGCTCTAGAAATTATGACAATTGAACTGCATCCTTTAGATATCACGGATCAGATACATGCTCAAATACTGCTCAGATTTCTCAGCTTGTGAGTTTTAAGTACTACTGTGTTCAATGTTCATGGAAAATGGGTTTAGTTATTGGAAGACTATAAATCAGTAAAATGCTACCAGGACAGGCAAAGCCCAGGCTCTGCTGTAATGGCTTCTGATCGCCCTACAGTTCTTCCAAAAGGAGCAAGCAAATTTCTGTCTGAATAAACCACTAAAGGCAAGATGGAAAAAAATATTCTTGTGTGGACTAAACTCTCCTAGTTAAGGCATTTTTAGTTGGTTTCTGCAGGAATTTTTGCCCTGCAAAATCCTAGGGAAAAAAAATCCTAATTAAATGTAATTCAACACTTTTTCTTTCTAAAGAGAAGGAAAGAAGACTATTCCCAAAAGAAAATAGCTTATACTCCCTATTTTTACATCACACCAGATATGGAAGAAAATGCATCATTGGAGGTATCCATGCCAGCCAAGGACCCTTACTAGGGTGCCAAAAAAGAGTCAAAACTTTGAGTTCCAGCTGAGCCAGGAAGAGGCACAGACCCTGTGGGGAGCAACCCAAAGCCATGCAGGTCCTGTCTTTCTCCACTGGGCAAAGAAAGAGTGTAATGAAATTAGCCACCTAAAGCTTTGGTAGTCATATGCTCCCTTGGCTTCTTGTTCATTCCAGTGATGGTCTTTTTTCTGACCCTTGGTCCATAAAAGACTGTATTAAGATAGCACAAGGTTTCCATAGCTACTCTAATCTTCACTACAATTCCTGTTGCTGTTCCGTATCAGAGATGTCTGTTTTGATGGAGTGGACAATCCTGGGTGGGCTTTTTCAGGCTACACCTCTAGTTTCTGCATTCTGTGATAGAGAAACAATATCACTGTAAATGCTGCTGCCATTGCATTATCTGTAACTATTCCAATATGCACTATAAAGAAGCATTCACAACAGCCCAAATAATACACAAATTGGATAAGATAATGACCATAATCTGTACAAGGACTCCTTTTCTTTGTATGTACAAAAAGGGCTCTGCATCTTACAAATTCCAAAAAATATGAGAATTAAAATGATGTTCAACAAGTTTAGAAAGTTAAGATTTTATCACAGGCCACAAGTGGATTTGAGTTACTTCCCTCTCCTGCAATAGTAAGTGCTCATGATACTGTACTTCAGAGTCCCTGTGCACAAGGAAAACATTCCCCAGCCAAGGACTTATTATGAAGTGCAGTCCTAGTTCATCAGGTAAAAAATCCAAAGGTAAAACATACAAGGTGAATAATAAGGTATTTAAGACTTATTCTAAAGAGACAAGCATTATCAGTGGCACTTTTAATGGTGTTCTGGTTCACCAGAAAGGCTCTGAAGGCACATACCATTGGATTACCTCCTCTTGTGACAGAATGGCACATGCTTAGCTGTGTTGTATCATATTTGGATCAGTTATAGGTCCAAATAGCACCTAAAAGCTAAATGCCAAATGCCTAGATGAGAGGTTGGACTCACACCTAAGGATTGAAACGTCACTCCAAACTTTTGAGTTTGGGCCAAGCACAAACTACAAAAAATGCATTTGTCAGATTTTTTCCACGTCAGGCCCAAGGAAGTAGACCTGAAAAATCAGCAGGTTTTTCACCATTTGGATGCAAAAAGTTCATCCGTCAGTTAATCCTGGATTCACTGTGGATTTGAACTTTGAAAGATGACCAAACACAGCTGGACTGTACTTTAGTTGCACCACTTTCCACACTTCAACAGGCAATGAACTCCATTTAAATCTCCAAAACTTTGACCCAATTGCTCTTCCTTGTGTCAAGATCTGAATTTTTCATCTAAACTCCTGAAAGCAAACCTAAGCTTAGCTACAAGTCTGCTGGGTTGATGTAAAAGCCACAAAGTCGCATCTGGTTTTCCCTCAGTCGAGGCTCACTTCTATCTTCACCGAAACTGAGGTGAAGCTTCACCAAGGAGTGGCTGAGCCCTGGCCAAGGCTGGAAAAGGGCAGCTGGAAACTTTCCATCTGATGATGATTCAAGTCCAGGTTGGATGGGGCTTTGAGCAACTTTGTATAGTGGCCGGGGATTTGGAACTAGAGGATCTTTAAGGTGACTTCCAACCCAAACTGTGCTACAAAGCTACGATTCTATGAATTATTTCCTTGCACCATCTGGTGGTTCTTTGCAGTCGGTGCAACAGCACTTCCCAGTGTTCCAGCAGTGGTTGCAGCACTCCCAGCTGACCTCGCAAATCATCTTGGGCTAATGCAGGAGATAGCACCTATCACCAGACTAGTTACTAACGTAAAATAGCACAAATCCCCCTGGTATGGCAGAAATCCTGCTTTTTGCTTCAGGGTGCTACTCCATCATCCTGATCACAGACCTCTTCACAAAAGCACGTGGAGAGTAAAAAATGAAATCTGACAAAACTTTATAAAGGGGAAAAAAATCCAGTCAAGGTTTAACAAGTGCTTTAATCAGGGTGTTCTATAAAGCCTGCCAGAGGTATGTGCCAGCTGATAGCAACTTTTGACCCTGATTTTTGGCTTCATTGACTCTTGGCACTCAAACGGCGTGCTGGCTCAGCACTCCAACAAAGCCGACCAATTGGATCAGATTGTATTTAAGTGGTTTTGGAGGAGGACAGTCATCATCATTAGGTGATTAAAGAAATCTCAGGCTCAGGAGTCGTGCAACAAATGCATGTCGAACTATTTGACTACGGAGCACAGGTCATAGGATAGCTTAAGGAATTGAAGAAACAACCCAGAAAGACATACACTTCCCCATGGGAATGTGTGACATTGTAGAACAAGTGATGTCTTCACTTCCTATTTATGGAACCTGAATCTGGTGACTCTGGTGAAATGGTCTAAGGTCTCAATTGTTGCAAACAGCAAATCCGAATGGATCTGATTGGACAAGTTCTGCAAACCTTGCCAGATGCTGAACACTGCTCAGTTAAAACCTGGACTAACTCCACCACAGCCAGTAGAGAAATTAGGAGCTAACAGATTTCCTTCAGCACGGAGTCCAGTCCTTCTTGTACTTCATGTTATATTCAAAGAGCAAGATGCCATGTCTTTCTGCTTTGGATAACTTTCTTTTTATAAGTCATATAATTTCTGCACATTCTGCTGGTCTCTGGAGATGTGAAAATGGGCCATAATGCTGGTGGGACCTGTCCTTGGAGAATATTCCCTGCCCAAAAGGAACAGTTGTCAGAGTGGTGGCTTATGGCTCCTGTCCCTGATACAAGAACTGTCTCAGGGAAAGGGACCAGCGAGACTGGTGAAGCTGTTAGACTGCTCTGTGATTGGGATAAACAATACCCTCCCTCCAGACACACACAGCCCAAAGCTGCAGGAAATTCAGAACAGGCTGAATCCTCCACTTCTTCTTGTCCTCTGCTCTCAACCCACATCCGCACACCCACAGTCCGTGAAGGCTTTTCCTCTTTCCCTCCCAGATCGACTAAATTTTTGACCAGAGGCAAAACAATATTTAAACTTTCCAGCATGGAAGGAAAATCTCTGTTTCCCAGGTTTGCTGGGTCATATCATTCTGGTATTAACTGCCAAGCCTATTCCCCACCTGGACATCTGTGAGAAGGACCTCACACAATCAGGTTGTTCTCTCATATGAAAGATTTTCCGGTCAGGCACACCCTTTTTGAAATACATTGGATACAGTAAAAGTTCTTCAGAAAACATTTCCTCTTTCTCTGCTTCTGAACTTGGATAGCTGTTATTTCTTTGAATTGCCAGCCACTGAGCCTGTTCTAAGGGAAATACTGTACAGATATAGCCTGTTGGAAGAAATGAGCTGTTAAAAAAAGCCAGCAAGACACAGACTGAAAACCAGGTTTGTTTTTAACCTCGGTGGTTTTGACCTCAGCGGTAATGGGTGTTTCTCCCTGACCTGTCATATCTCTCTATTCAGTACTGATATTCTTCCCAAAGAAAAATTCCCATGAACTCACTTTCATGAAAAATGCAGAATACCCCACTGTTCCTAAAATAATAGGGAGTTTTTCTGGGGCTTTGAACCTTATATAGATTGTATGTTTTAAGCGTTTTTTTTTTTTTTTAAGTTGATCCAGCACACAGATGCAGGACATTATATGCCACAAACCCATCTTTAAAACACCTTTACTGAAATTTATATTTGTGAGCAGCCATCCTTAAAAACAGATTCATTTATCAAGCTTGCATCTACATCTGAATTCAGAGTAAGGATTTGGCTCTGATAAGAGCACAATTTCTGCTATAACAGTCCTGCCTCCGCTGGGAAGGACTTTCTTTGATCTGTTATAAACTGATCAAGACTTAATAGTCATCTGAGAAAGTCTTGGTTCATAACTCATTTTTACAGCTATCTGATTTCTTTTCTGGTTTGGGTTTATCTTGGATATGAGGCCCTTGAAACAAATTTAAACTTCTCCACAAAACTATGAATATAAAATCTCCTCTGAAGCAATCCAGTTTATCTGTTATCATAATTAATCAGACTGTGACTCTCCAGCAAGGCTGTCACAAGGCCAGAGCAATTAAGAAACTTGCATCCTTTTTGTGGTTCCTGTTTTGTATTTATTTTTATATACTCTCAGTAACTACCTAGTCATTTCAGTTTAATTGCTGTAGTTCTGTACCCCTACCTCCACCTCGAAAAAGGAGTTCTTCATGAAATTTTTGTCCCCAAGCACTAATCTGTTTTCGTGACCTGAACAGTATTTATCCCCTGGTTATAAATGAAATCTGTATTTCATCACATTCATCACTCTTTTTCATGCTACAGCCAAATAGCTGCACTCCTACAGCTTCAAATGATGGCACAGAAGAGAATTGTTAGATATGCACATTCCAGCTATCCCACATCTGCCAGGTCTGTTGTGGGCAAAAATGAGGAAACCAGAGCCAAAAAAACAACCCTGCTTTGTGTGTATGTTTTATTTTAAACCATTCTGAAGCCAAGAATGTGAAGATCAACCAAATGCTGACATGCTAGTAATATTTTGTTTTACACAGATCTATAAATATACTTATCACTGTTTAAAGTAAGACTGAATATACTGTAGTCATAAGAAACACACATGTTGTAGAGGACAGATAGAAATAATTATATGAAACAAAGACTGGAAACACTTTCTTTTTCTGGGTAGGGTTAGACTTCCTATAAAACTTCATTGGGGACAATCTTCCATTCCTTGTGCAGGTGAACTTAATGGGAGCTTTCTCTAGGATTGGGCCCAAACACAAATATAATTTTTGTTCTTTGGTTTTCAAGTTTTCTGCAAACTTCTTTCATTCTGCACCCACTTCTAAGCCATCTACAGCTATAAATAGCAAAGCTATTATCAGTAACTCTGAACTCACCATATAGGAGCACCTCCACTGGAAAAAAAAAGTAGACTACCATAAATAATAAAAAAACATGTTCAAAAGAAACACGAAATTGCCTCATCTAGGAATCAGCCATGATTAATGTAGTTCCCCCTGCTGTCTCTGACAAAGACCAGCACCAGACACAGGGCTAGAAAACTGGTATGAAAGGATATAGCAGGACTGAGAAGAAAAGGATTTAAAAAGGTAGTGAAGTACCTGCTGCATGGACAGAATGCACATACTGACTTTCTGGAATTTCCTTACACTGAAGCTCAAGGAGAAGGAAGGGACAGACTTCACAGACTGTCTTTGGTGTAGGAAAAGGAGTAGAAAGAAAAATAGTAATGTTAGTAACTGGTTGTAAGCAAGGAGGAGAGAGACTCCTGCTAATTCTGTACAGAATGGATAGGGCAGGCAGGAGTGGAGGCAATGTAGCAGGAAGTGTAGGATCTTTGGATAAGTTCCACTGGATCCACGCCTACACAGAGAAGAAAATGCACACACCTGTGTGCCCCTGGGGAAGGCAGTAGAGTAGGTCACTGACAGACCAACAGATAAGAACAACCCCATTGGTAAAGGGAGGGATGTTAGAAGGCAACCAGATCTTGAATAAAGGTATCAGATGAGATTTGTCAAAGGTTAGAGGACTGCCTGTCTCTTTAGCAGTGACTGGGGAGCATTTCTGTCTCAGAAAAAGAAAACAGCAGTTTCCCAAGTCAGTGCCTGAGTTGGCTGAGCATTTCTAGATTGAATAGATCTGAATTCAATGGTTCCTCTCACCGAGTACCGTACAGCCCCCTGGGTTTGAAGACACCTTTGTGAGTCACTCACGTACCAGAGCTCCTGGCTCTGAAGCCAGACCTGCATTCACCTGCAGCAGGAGATGCATTTGAAAGCACATCCCCTTCTTCATTCATGGAGCACAACACATACTCACAAGCACAATAAGGGGCAGCTTGAGCGAAGGAACCAAAAAGTTCTCCTCTGCTTGCTCTTCAGAGGAGGTAGTGGACCAGAGGGGAGCATCCAGTAACCCAGATCTGACTTGTGTGCTGGCCGTTGGGCCACACTGGTTTTGCATATGGTGTATAAAATGGACAAACATAAAAATGGGTACTGATGAAGTGTGATTCCACCCCTAAACTGCAGCTGAATTCGCTGCATCAGTCTGGGAAAGTGCCAAAAATGTGAGGGATCTGCAACAGCATCACATCATCTGTGCGATGAATAAACTCAGGGTTAAATAGACCTCAGAGCATGAATGTAAGACTGCCCATCTAGTGTGAGAGTATAGGTAAAATTCAGAGATAAATCCTGCAGGAATTGCAACAAATGGGATACATAAACAAATTTCAGGCCTGTGCAAAAACTATTGTCCCAACCACTTAATGGCAGTAGCAGGGGAGTATTGAGTTCTGCAGGTCGTACATATCCAGGGGTAAGCCAGTGACCAACCTGTGTGCTTATTTTCTGCATGTTTACACTGCTCAGTCCTTGAAAATTTGTCATCTTTGTATGGTTCTATTTACTCACTTGGCCCTAGGAAAAAAAGCTGGTTAGGAAGGAATGAGCAGCTTTTTTTCAACTTGCTTTTTTTTCCCAAAAAAGGAGCAGAATAATCTCTTCTTTTCCCCTTGTTCAATGCCAGCATGCTGAATGATGGGCATATTATCAGACTGATACATTTTCCAAAGAATTCTAAAGGGCTGATCTGAACCAAATGTAAATACTAAGCAATGCAACTGTTGTCTTTTTTATTTTTTTTGTTCACTGTGGTTACAGAAATCATTAAGTTGAGTAGGGCTTGGACTGAGATCTGTAATGCTTTTCTCCATGTTCACTGGAGACCACTAAGTAACTTGAAAAATGTTCTTTTGTATCTTAGTAAACAAAAACAAAAATTAAGACCAAATTTTTCCTCTACGTCATTCCAAAGTAAAACATTTTAAGTTTCTTTGTGGTTTGTTCTTCCCTTGAAAGATGTATTAGTGTTTAAAAAGTACGATCAGGCTGACAGACTGGCATGTCAAAACTGGTTGGGTTATTACTGATGCTTTATGCTCTCTGGAGCATGACTGCCACAGTTATTTGGTTCTCAGTTAAATGTTCATGTGGATAATTCCACTGCAGTTTTCCAGGGAGAAGTTCAAAAACATCAGGATTTATGCTGTTTCTGATCCCTGAAATGTGATCTGTACGCATTGTTTGTAAAACACCTGAATTTTATTAAGTGCTTGGAGCTCATGGGCATCTTTTCCACCTAAAAGCATCCACCTACTGTTTTTTTTAAAATCTAGGTAGATCTAAACATATTAAGCCTGGGACTGTATCACCATGACAGCAGCCACAGAGGAGTTAACTAAAACGTGCAAGTGAAGTCTCAATTTATAATTAATAATTAACGTTTATAAGATTGCAAACCCTGTACTCCCACTGTCAAGCTGTTACTTATCAAAACATTTTCAGTGCAGTCAATGAAAGGTGTGTAACTGCTGACAAACATGAAAATGAATCTGCAAGTCTTCAATACTTGGGGTACACTGCTGAGTCTTAAGCAAAATCTTGCTGTCACTAATTCAGGACAAATTAGATCCATTATATAGCTGTTGCTACTTTGAAAACTTGTCTTAGACATTTATTTATTTTTATTTTGACATTCTGGCAGGTTTTTAGGAAGATTTCTAAAAGGTTTGGAGTAGCTCAGGCATGTCTACAACAAGTGTGGCTAACAACTGGGCAGCATATGTCAGTAAGTCAGGCCAGTGTGGAACTGTCAGGGTAAATCCCCCTATTTTGTGTGGAAATAAATCTGCAGCAACTCCCTTTGATGTCTCAAACCACCCGTGCACAAAAATTGTGCCAGAAATCTGACCTGATGTGTAACAACATACGTATCCTGACACTGAATAACGCTGGCTACATCCTTAGTTACCATAAGAGGTTGAATTTCTTCCATAGCCAGCTTCCTTCACTTCATATGTTAGTCCCTTCACTTGATAATTTGCATTAACTGAACTACTGACAGCTAAAAGAAAATTGAAACGGAATGTGAGCATCTCCTTCTCTTGAAAGTCACAGCAAAAGAGACACCGTGATTGCTCTCCCTCTTACCAGACTTGGAACAAGAAAAAGAGAGGCTGGTCTGTGACAATTGCTCGTTTGCACCCTTTTCTTACAAATTTCTTATACTTTACTATATATTTTGACTTTGGAGTACCTTTCATAGACCATATATGTGAAAGCCTTTCACCCACAATTGATTCCCCACAACCCAACCAGCTATCAATGCTGTTCTGGGAAGCACAGCACTGTAAGAAAACTGGTATTGGCTGTGACTCAACTGAGGTTTGCATGTGATATATGACTTGGGTAAAACTGAGAATAAAATGCACACTGGAACAGAAACACCAGAGTAGCCACCCACTTACATTTTCATCACTCTTCAACCTGAAAAATTACTGTGGTTTCTAGAACTACGTGTTTAACTTGACATCTTATAGATGCAAACTCCCCATGTGTACCCTATTTCTCTCTACGGATCTCGGTGATACAAAGGTACTAAAACCTTAATTTTAGCTGCTGCACGTTGACAGATTGACATGAACCACATTAAGTTAACATTAAGTTGTGAACCCAGACACAGATGCTTTATAAGCATTTAAATTGATGGTGAGTGACCACAGGACACAATATGAGAATCATATTCTTAGAGTGATGTTAGCGTTAGAACCCTTGTGGCACGGAAGGCATCAATGTTCACTAAAAATTTCAAACTTCTCAAGCATCTAGAAATGTACCTTATCCTGCCAAGTACTGAACAGCCATCTTTTGTAAAAAGCTGTTCAGTGCATTTCTGGAAGCTGAAAAAAGGCATGCCACCTCCACTCTTAAGACACTGGGAGAGACAGCAAGTTGTCAGTGTGTTATATTTCAGATGATTGAAGGATTAACTCTGGTTCCTTACAGTTTTGGTAACAAAGACATCTATATTTACTAATGGAGTTGTTGTTCTTCACCTCCCACATGCTATTGCTTCTGTTTCTTACAAATAAACAATTTGGCTTGATTTTAAAATACACTAAGCAGCTAATGCTCATGCTGACTTCATGGAGAACTCTTAATTTCTCAGTACATCAGGTCCTCACTCATTAGTCCCCTACTTCATTTTCCCAGTAACACAGACCTATGTTCTCTTTCCATGAGATTTTTATGCTCTTTAATGTCTCACACTGAAGACTTTTTTTTCCTTCAGCTGAATACTACTAACATACAGCTTCTGAAAGCATTCTTTATTTCAGCAGTTAGATACTAGTTATTAGCTATTCACCTGAAAGGTGGATGATAGGTATTATTATCCCCAGTTTTAATAAAGAAAGCTTGTGACCTGTGGGCAAGTGGGAAAAGGTTCCTCCTTCTTATAAATCTTTCCATGAAATCTCATTCTTCCTACTGATGGCTACATAAGGTTCCTCTTAAAACTGGAACTGGTTCTTTACAAATGAAATTAGTTGCTAAATGAAGAAGCAGTGGAAGATTACAGTGATGTTGGTGAGAAGACTACTGGAACTGACTAGAGAAGCTAATAATTAGTGAAAATTAATCTCAACAATTACAGTGGGAGAAATAAATCTAAGGATCTTGCAGGTTTAAGGCACATTGCAAACTGTAAACTGACATTAAAATCCTTGAAACCTGTTATTTCCTTGAATTTAAATAGATTTCCTAGCAATTCTTAGAGGATCTTTGGGAAGAAATTCTTTCCCTGCAATGTTTTGTGCCTAATGCTTTTCCCAGCCTTCTTGTGAAGCCTGATTGACAAAACCATGGGGGTCCACCCACATTTGTTTCAGTACATAATGTAAGTGATACTGCTTACATAGTACTGTTTGTACAGTGAGACTGTGATTGGTGAGGAGAATGGCTGCTGAATAAGCTTTTTATTTGTGGGAAAAAACTCTTAGAAGACTTTCCTTGAGGAGAATAAACCCACCTTTTATTCAGGCTTTCATACAACACCTATTTCCTAGTGCGTTCAGCATTTTTCTTACACACTAGTATTCTGGATAGCTATCCTGTTTGACTGCACAGGCCTCCCAGGGATAGCCTTGGAGGGCTGAGTCTGAATATCTGGGCAGTATCTCCAACAATTTTGTTTCTCTGTTTCATGAGACAGAACCCAGCTTTATTAGATTTTTTCTTCCCCCGATTTAATGTGCTGGATATGTGCATGGTTTGATGTGCAGCCTAATGCTTGTTTGGCTTTATTCCCCCTCTGTGACATATAAAATCTAATAAGCAAGACTTTTTCTTTTGTTGCTATGGCAGGAAGATTCTTGAAACACTTAATGATAGAAAATAATTTATATTTTTTTTAAAAAAGTCAACAGAGGGGCATCTCACTTCTATTTTTGGCAAGTTTGTTCACATGTGTTTACAAAGCCAGAACTCTGAAATGCTCTAAGCTAAAAGTTCCACAGTGAAACCAAGCCAACCTCATAAAGTTTAGCAACTCCAGAGTCTGAATTCTTATACTAAATGTATTATTGTTCAAAAGGAACTTGTAAGGATCATTTACATGGGAAGGCAGGCCTTCCTAATAATTTCCAAATAAAGAACTACCTGGTTGACACAATGAGGCAACACGTAGAGACTTTACATTCCATAATTTCACCCATGCAGTTGTTTAGTGTTCCAGAACCCTATTTGTAAACTTTTCACGAGATTTTCTTGCCCAGCTCCATCTGAAGTTTGGGTGTTTTTCCAAGTGTAACTGTTACAAAAATTTCTAGCAACATTTATAGTGTTTATTGGTTTTTGGTTTCAAGGAGTGCATAAGTGGACTGTGGTATAAAATTAATAATGCAGAGAATTACAAGATGATGCTTCCGTAAAAATCTGGTGAGGGATGGTACCCCTTCATTGGGATCCCCTGGTCATATGGTGTTTTAACTTGGATGATTACTTTTGGTTTGAAATCCCATTTGATAACTATGTGGAGGAAGAAGGGAAAGCTTTAAACTTACCAACCATTTAATGTTTTTATCTCTTCCCCTAAATATACAATGTTTGCTTTCCATCTTCCTGCTTATTTATCTCATTTCCCATCTTGTCCTGTACTCCCCAGAAACTCTCCTGAATCATCTGTTCTCTCATGTTTTATCCAGCCTAACCTCACAGAAAGCTATAGCCATGCTTTCACACTGCCCCCAGAACACACCCACACACCACAGGACCCCTTTGGGTCTGAAAATGTCAGGAGAGAGCAGGGGTGCAAGGGACTGTAGTGAGGGTGCAGGGAAAAGCTGTAACAGGAGCAAGTTCTCCTGTTGTAGTGGGGCCTTTCTGCTCTCCCTGTACTCTCGGGTGCTCTTGTTTCCTTCAGGACATTTCCTGAGCTCTCCAGTTAAAGCAAAAAAAAAACGAAAAAAGCATGTGGAACCTTATCACAGTCACATTATGCTGATGTTACCTTTCCACAGAGGAAAGTATTCACCCTGTTTAACTGTAGGTATTAAATTTGTGCTCACCCTGCAGGCTCAGTGGCTTCCACAAGTCAGATAACTCAGTTAGATCCTCAGTGTCGCAAACAGCACCAAGGTAGTCATGTAACTTTCCCTTCTTGTCACATTCATAATTTTGTAATGCTTTTTCCTGTTCAAGAAGATTGTCAGGGCAGTTGCTAAGTGCTTGAATAACTCGTCCTTGATAAATGTGCAGTCAACAGAATTAACAGCTTCTCAGGCACAAGCAAAACTGCGTGGCAGAAATTTTCTCGGTAGGTGTCCACCCTAAGTCAGTAAAGTGTGGCTGCCTGGAGCAAAAAGCATAGCAGAGAGCCAATGGGGTCTTGGCTGACTCCATTTTAAAGAAACAAGATGAGTTACGATTCTGTTAAAAGCAACTTTCAACCAATTACTTTTTTCACGGCTGTGTTAGAAGCAAATGCAATCATACACAGGTAGGTATGAGTTTGACGTTTTCTTGCAGTCTTGGAGTCACGTAGGAGTTTTTTACAGGGGCAAGGTCTTGCAGCAGACAACTTCTGAGGCTAGGACGCAAGAAAGGAGCAAGGAGAACCTGGTACCTCTTCAAAGGGCCCTAGGAATTGCTGGTGCCGGGAAAAATTAACATCCTGTTTAATGTAAAAATATTTTTTTCATGGGTCAGAGGCATAACACTGATATAATACAAGAAAAAAAAATTGTGAAAACAAGGAATTTACAATACTTTGTTGAAATATAATCTGAGGAAATGATGTAATTACATTTTATAATGAGATCCTGCTTTTGATTATTTCTCTCAAATTCTTCTCAATGTCCCAAGTGCAAGCAATGTTGCTGCTGCAGCATGCACAGCAAGTTAAAAACCAAGGTTGGATAACCATACACAAACTCCAACAGGTTTTACTAGGTTATGAATTAAGAGTTAGTAGCTGGAATTTCAGATCTCATTCTGCAATACTCTGTGACAGTGGGAGCATCACTTCATCTATAAGATGCTATAAATCTCTTTTATATTTGAACATGGGGAAAACAATGGAAAAAAAGCAGATTATGGGCCTGTTAAAAATCGTATAAACTGTTCTCTAATATTTTTTCTCAGCAGATCTCATCAGCCTGACAACACTCAACCTTCACTTAGATAACTTTACTCCAGACCCAGTTTCATCCCAGCATCCCACAACAGTTCTTGATATTGGCTTGCAGCTTTTGAAAAAGGAGAGTAAGAAAGCTCCATCAGATTCAAACCCTTCATGGGCTGTCCCCAAGGCAAGCTCAGACCCAAAGTGGTAATTTATGAGGACCATAAGGTCAGCATAATGGCTCATAACAGACCAAGTTTTGGGTGGCATGAGGGAGGATGCTAGATACACAAAGAATTCTGGGTTAAGCTTGAAGGCCAAGCAGATAGTTCAAAACAGATAAACAAAACAAGGTTTAGGAAATTCAGTGATGGTCTTTCTTTGTGTGAAATGTACTAGAGCTGCCTGGCAGCATCTCCACACCTTGAACGAGGCCCAGAACACTGCAATGAGAGGGCAAAGTAAGACTGGAAATCCAGCCCATTACAGGGCTGTGAGGATTGGCCATGGCGTGCAGCACACTGCACAACAGAGGCCACATCAAGCAAGGAATATCATCTGTGAGACTGGGAACATGGGACATTTGGGATAGAAATCAATATGTATTCATGGGAAGCATGGGATCTTCCAGAAAATGAGCCCTAAAACTGTTGACTGAGCACAGTTGATGAGTTCACTTTAAAAGCTAACTAACATTTAAACTATTTGAAATATTATTAAGGATAATGTTATCTTCTTATATTTAAAGCTTGTTTTCTAAGTTTTGCTTTACAGCCTTTTGCATTTCAGAACCATGTACAAAACCAATTAGCAGCCAGGATGCCTAATTTCCTTCTGAAAGGTAAGTTCTCTATTATGGTGTATAGTGTAAACAGCTTGATCCTTCCCCACAAAATAAGTGGATTTTTTAAAAGCCAAGGAGCATCTTGTCTTCTAATTGGTTTCCACTTGTGTCAGTCTGGCCCTGTCTGCAGCACTGCTGGTTTGAGTGCATTCAGGGATGAAGGCTCTGTTGTGCTACAGCCAGGCACCACCGTTTTCTGAGTTTATCGGGCCACGCAGCACTGCAGGGAGGGAGGCAGCTCTGAGTCACGCAGGAGGGGAGGGCTGGCTGGGCTCTGTCACTGCTCTGGGCTGTGATTCAGCGCTCCTGCGGTGTCCCACCTCACACCTGGACAGCAGGATTGTCCCAGCTTCATGTGCCGGTGGTCTCTAGCTCAGGGGGATACAGAAGTGGGTTATTTGCTTGTTACTCCCTCCAGGTTCTCTCTTCTTCACGCGATCTGCTTTTCAAAAAGCTGTGACACAATTCTAGAAATTTAAAGAGACTTTTATTGCACTACTGTAGTTTTTTTGCACTGCGTGTCCCTGAGGCTGAGGTTTCATGTTACAGTGAAATGATGGAGCAGTGTTGGAGCAGTGAGCTGCTGCCGAAAGGAGCAGGCACTATTTGCCACCCCTCTG
Organism: Oriolus oriolus; assembly: GCA_013400235.1. Lineage (NCBI taxonomy): Eukaryota > Metazoa > Chordata > Aves > Passeriformes > Corvidae > Oriolus > Oriolus oriolus. Next base: position 116,599 of record VXBT01013268.1, read on the forward strand.
CAGACCTTTGCTCTGGCCATGGCAGCCAGTTGCCCCTATTTCATTTCCATCCAGCACAGTGATTGTGTGGTTTTAGGGTTAGTCTGGTTATGTGGCCCATGACATAGGGAACTATTCTGTATCTTTTCTCCCGAGCAAGGGTTTCTCTTGGATCAGTTCATACATGGCTGCACCCTTTCTAGATTTAAAACATAGTAATGTTGAGGGGATTTTTGGGTTTTTTTCTCTTTTTGTTTCTTTCTTTTAAATACAGTTATAAAGTTGAATTGGTAAGGAGGCAGTACCTTTGTTTTTGGTGCACATACCATGTGTGTAGTTACCCATTTTCAGTGACATTCTCACGTGTTAAAGTAAATCACAGATAATATTTTTCAAAACTAAACAAGTGGAGAGCACAATTAATATTAATTAATATTAAAACCTTGAGGAAGGTGCTGCCTGTATTGATGTCACCACTTCTTGTCTCCTCTGTAAAGTTTTTAAGCCTCAAGAAAATAATGACAGAACGTTTCAAAGAATGTGATGAAATACATGTCTCATTAAAAGAATTGAGAATGCTCATTGGTTTTGGTATACCTCAGAAATCTGCACTCTTCACTGCTTTCCTTTGCTTTGGGGATCCCTTGGTGTTGCAATTAGTGCAGACAGACATGAAATGTGTAACGAGAGACCGTCCAGGCCTAATTGATCTGACTCATCTCTGGGTGCAAGGGTTCAGTGTTACTGTGCATGTGGGCCAGAGGCAAGCTGCTGTAACATAGGCAGCATGATTAAAAATGCAAGGCTCCTTCCTATCAAAAGCAGCGTGGACATTGCAGAGGGATAGAGCTGACCCAGGTGGTACCTGCAGTTAAAGCAGGCACATGTTGACAAAGATACCTGACTTCTTCAAGAGTCCACCTCACAAATACAGGATGTCATGACAGCCTTGGTAATGGAGACCAGATCTCTTTATAGCTGACAGAAACATTTGTTTGCATTCCACCAGATGATTCTGTTTCCCATCACTAAGAGCTTAAAGAATTTCTTGACATTATGAGTTTTTTAATAGCTTTTCTTTTTATTAACTTAAACAATTTTCCATTAACATGCCAGTGTTCTAACTATTTGTTTAATGTCTGAGGGTGATGTAAAATCGCCTTAATGGCTGCTATATCACCATTTTCTGTGCTGGTCTATTCTTTCCCCAGTATGTAAGTCGAGTAATCCTGTCTTTAAGAATCCTGTGTTCTTGCTGAAACAGTATGTTGTCATTATAGTAAAAACAGTATAAAGCCCCATCAGCCTCAGACAAGTTCTGACTCATAAAGAAACAAAACTGATATCCAGAAGATTTCAGGATGTGTGGTAGTGTAAAAGAATTTTTTCTTTTTCTTTTTAAGAAAAATTGGGGAGTTTGATATTATTTTAACTAGTTTTGACAGGTTTTTAAAGTTCCTTGCTAAAACCACAAACACTGTTCTTTACAAACTCACATTTTATTCTGGATTATTGCACCAGTGTACCACTATTCTGAATCCTTTCTTGAATGCCTTTAATGACAACCTGTACTGACAGGAGAGAACACTTTATCATTACAGAAAGTTTTCATAGGAAGGATTGTGGGGGTTCTGAATCAATGCAGATCATTCATACCCATGGTGTATTCATAGCAGTTATATACTCAGTCATGCTTCATTTGTGAATTTGTGGCACATAAATGACTTATCCAGAGAGTACAGAGGTAAACAGAAAAGCTTCAGCTGTAGGAGGAAAATTTATTGATAAGTTCAATTTTATTTTCATTTAAAATATGTCAAATACCCTCCTTGCTTCAGCAGTCAATACACATAAATCAATTTTTATATTTAAAAAATACAAAATTATATTACACATCAATGTCAGTCTTGTGTAACTGTGATCCACAAATCATCTGACTACTGAAAAAATTTATGACACTAGACATTGGGAAAAAACATTAGCTGGATGGCAAGCAAAGTAAACAAACATGAGAATTTAGAAGAACCTATTTGGGTGCCTGTTAGGGGCTGACATGCTTCCCACTGCATTGTGAAACAGTTTCTGTCTGTCTGATGCATTTATTGGCACTACCACTTATCATCTTTGGAGCAGATACGCATATCCAATCTTTTATTTCTAGAGAACAGGAAGCAAGTAAACAAGGATTTTCTGGGTGTGAATTTGAGGAAGAACAATTGATTCTTTGCATACTTCCCACACTTTTTCCTTCCCTTTAGATGTTACTGATATACATTGGTTTGACGAAGAAAACTCAACACACTTAAAAGTAATCTGAGAAGGGCTGGATTTTGAGAAGCCCTAGCCCAACATGTCTGCACAAAGAAGAAATACGATATGTTCTTTTGAAAAAAAAAAAAACCAGTAAATTTAAGTAGTTATGCACATCTACTCTATTCTTTTGAATTTCATATTTGAAAGAGATAATTTTCATCTTGGGCATCTTAGGAACAAAAACCAGGTTTTATTTCTGATCATAGATATCTGACTGAAAAGATTGCATCAAGAAGATGATCTGTATGCTTTCATTTCAAAGTAGCTGGAGGAGTGTTGTGTTAAAGCCACAGAGGATGAAACAAGGTAAATGGCTAAACTTGTCCTTTTATGAACTGCAGTGTGGGTCAGTTTTAACAAATAAAACACAGTCTAAAACTTCCTCAAGGGAAGCAGTGGAGGAGGGGTGCTGATCTCCTCTCTGCAGTGGCACACGGAATTGCAATGCAGATGCATCAAGGGAAGGTCAGATGGAAAAACTCTTCACCAACAGGGGGGTTGGTCACTGGAACAGGCTCCCCAGTGAAGTGGTCATGGCACCAAACCTGCCAAAGTTCAAGGAGCATCTGATCAATGTTTTTCAGTATACGGTTTAATTTTTGGTACTTCTCTGAGGAGCAGAGATTTGAACTCAATGGTCTTTATGGATGCTGGATCCCTTCCAACTTCTTATATTGCATAATTCTGTGACTCCACCAGAGAACTTGGCGATGAGAACCAAGTGCTGTGTTTTTCTGAGTCCATTTCTCCACGTTAAGTAATTTCTCTTTGGAAAGTAATTGGGATCTGTGTGGGCTGGCTAATTACCCACCTTGAACTGCAGTGTCGCTGCCTCCTCTGCTAAGCGTTGCCACATTCTGCCACACAATTGCTTATTTGAGCACTCCCTGGTCACTCTCTGAGGGATCAAAACAAGTCAGTTTAGCAGAAACCTACCATTTTGTTTTAACTTCGTCAAGTTTTTTATGAAATGAAGGTAGGAAGTGATCACACACAGCTCTGGTCAGAGGAACGGTGTGCTTGGCATGAAATTAATGGCAGAAGGCACAGTAGTCCCAGGACATTCTAGACCTTCAGCAAATTAATTCAGAGGAGTGTTATTTTAGATTACTAATACATCTTGCATTTCCTGCTATTTTTAAAGCTTTCACATTACTATATTAACATTGCCAACATTACATGAATGCTTTTTTCTCAAAAAAAAACCCCTCTGATTTTAAATTTATAATAAGAGTTTAATAGAAATTAGTTGGTTAAACTCTTTATTATGTCTGATATCTTAGTTATATCAGATCCTAATATTCTATATGTGTCTCAACACTCATTTTAAGCAAAATGTACATCAGTCTTTCACATGAGACAGAATGAAGAAAGTGTTGCAACACCTAATTTTGCACAGAGACTCCAGAGCTGTCAAGTCCCATCTCTCATACTTCAGATGAAAAAAATATTTGGTGCTCTGTAACCATTTCCAGCATGGCATACAATGTATTCCTTTGACTAGGTGGGATCTTACTATTAAGAGAGGGATTCGGTTTTAATTTGCTGTCCTTTCTGCCACTTGGCAGGAATATTCTTAGCTTTTTAAAAACAGATCAGATATATTCATGTGTCCCCATGTGTTCCAAGTGGCAGTGAAATAACTTCTCCAGTAACTATCGGTACCATCATTCACTGTCCAAAGAGATTCAGTTCCTTCCTTTACATGCTTACAATAACAAGGGGCCACTGTTGTGCTCATAACATTTACCCAACAAAATCCAAACAGCTGAGCTCAGCCCTTCTCACCCTTTGTACTGCCTCTACCAGGAGTGGTCAAGGTGTAGATAACCTACATGCAAACAACTGTTCAGTTGTCTATTCATTAGCTTTCTTTCGAGGCTGAGTTCACTATTACCCACTCCTTTGAAACAGGACACACTAACTTGTTTTCCCCTGTATTCAGGTCTGGGGCGAGTGTTTGGCTTTCTTATGGTCTTCATAAAACCTCTTCTTTTTACGTGCTTGTTTTACACATTAGGTAATCTAATATTGACTTCGTCTTTTGTGTCTCCGTTTCCTCCCACTGACACAATAGAACAGTTTACACTTCAAAGCTGTTCTTTGTAATTTACAGACAAGTGTGTGCCCATACAAGTCATCCATTCTGGTTTTGGTAGGAAGGGAATAATGGTGAAAAAGAGCCATTATGTTTCCAACATGCCCATATGTTTTCCTCATAACAGCAATCAAAATAAAAACCTGGTCCTCTCATACCACGTTTTCAGAGAGACTATTCTCTGTGGGGAAGCTGTGTCTGTGATAGATCTGCAGGTGGGGGTGAAAGAATCCTTGGAGCTGGGCTTTAGGAGGACTGCAGGCATGCATGGTCGAAGGGATAATGGAAAACCAAAGATGTCTAATTTGTTGCACATATGGGGGAATAAACATTTTATTATATAGGAAGGGAATATTAATTATTAGGCTACTTCAGAAAAGTGAGGACTTACAGAGAGAAATAACAATTAGCTTGTGTTTATTTCTCTAGACAGTCTCACCGAGGTCAGAGAAGTGCCAGTCCATCTCTCTTTTGCTGTGCTGTATGTTTACATCCGAAGGATTGGAAAAAAATTTGGAAAGGGTAAGGTGATAGAAGAATCTGTATAAAACACAATAGAATAGCTGTGAGGAAAAATGAGTTCCTACGAAAATAGTTTTTGTTATTGCCGTGGTGGTGCATTCTTTGATAATACAAAACATACCATAGAAAATCCTGTCATCTTTGGTTTGGCTTTAACACTCTGTTTAGCAATACAGAAATCACTGCAGTTTACTGTAGTGTAATTTCCCACCCCGGAATTTGACTAGGAAATTGGCTGTAACTTTATATAGGCAAGGAGCCATACTGACCACCATGCAAAACCCTTCATCTCCTATGTACTCCACCAGAAAAAAAAAGAAAGTCAAGCTTATTGCAACTGAGAAAGTTGAAGCAACTATTTCTCCCTTATGGCACGGACATACTTTTACGGCATGTCCAAAAATTCTGGGGAAGTTTCTTAAACAATGGTAATTTATTTGGCACCACGTTTAAGACTAGCTTACAGATTCAGCACATACCTGGGAGACACAGGAGTACAGAAGTAAGATCCCTTCACTAGACAGGGAGGAAAACAGGAGCTCCTTACTTTGCCATGGGCACTGGAGGAAGCAGCACAGCTACACCCAAAGAGGCAGACAACTTTGTATTTTATGTTTGAGTAGGGTGCTATTACACCGTACATTAATTCCAGGACTTTCTGTTTTAATGCAACTTTAGGTGCAAGAAAAATAAATCCACAAAATTTCTAGACTCTACTAACTTTCAGAAGAACCCTGCCACAAACTTGATAAGAAAGGTACATATAGTATTTATGTTTCCAGTAGTCTTTCTTACTTTAATTCTGTTTAAAACAGAATTCTGTAATAATTGCAATGACCGTCATTTGTGGTATAATCTTTTACACCATTTCTTCCTTTTTTCCAATAGTTTCCCTGACTGTAATAATATGTGTATTCATTTAAGGGATATTTTTACTATACTATGAACATACACATTTTTATGTGACTTTAAATATGTTAGAGAGTCAATACTGTGAAATTCACTTTCAATGCAATTTTAATATGGAGAAGACTCAAATGTATAAATGCAAGTTTTGTATGAATGCCTTTATGAGCCACCAATACTAGCACAGCATTATGAGAGCTTCTACGGAGCAAATTAACAACATCTCAGCCAGACCAAATACAGTGACACATGAATGAAAGAAAAATATCCCCAAATAAAATGGAAACTGTCGGAGGGCTTCTTAAGTGCTTTGGCAACATAGACTTTCTCAATGTAATCATAAGTGCCTACAAAGCAATAGAGACAGAGCAAAATAAAATACAGAAGCTCCAGACTTCATTCTCTTTATTTTGTCTGTAGAAAATATTTTAACTACATTTTCATACTTTTTCAAAGCATTTTCTTGTCCTCTGTCTAGGGAGTTTCTCTGTTAAGAACATGTTAGGTAGGCTCTTTCAATCTGTCAGCTTTGCTGTAACTTCATTTTCCAATATTAAGGTTTAATTTGAAACCATAATACCAAATTTCAGCATTAGATTAATCATCCACTAATAGAACAAAAGAAAGTCCCAGATCATGCTAATGAGAAATAACTATTTTATAAAGTACTTGATTATATATGATGTAATAAATAGTTCCTGGTTTGGGGCTTTCCCTTAACTCCCGTTACACAGATTCTTTAAATGACGCTCCACCTGAATATCTTTGAAGATTTTCTGAAATAACTTTATTAGGATGTAGAAACATGTATGAGGAAAGAAACAAAACAATTACATAAGAAAAAGAAGAGAGGCTTGTGGGAAAGCCAGCAGGAAAAAATAAAATTGTTCAGAATGCTACTCTGAGAACTAACAGTTTCTGACCATTGAAATCCAAAAATTACCTTCCTGTGCAGTATGATACTCAATAATGTTTCCTTAAAACCCTACCAATGTAAGCAATTAATAAATACCATAATTTGATATTATGGAAATTTGTATTTATGTATATTGTGTGGCTTTACATAATTATTCATATTTATGTAAAATATATTTTATAACACTATTCCTATCAATATTTGTTACTTGTATAGACTGTTCTTTTTAGCAAATTTTGGGTATTTCTGGTGGCCCTGGATGTGCCTGTGTCTCTCTGGGTCTAGACTTGCCCTAACCATGTTCATTCTGTGTTGTGCAATGAATAAGCTTACTCAGTTCTCTCTCTCTCTCCCCTCCCTGGTCACACACACACACATACAGAGTTTTATTTTCCTTGGAAGAGAAACTCCAGGGTAATGGAGGTGCTGCACCACATTCCAACAGGTCTGCTTAAGGCAGACGGAACTGCAATCAAAGTTCTGGTCAGATAGGAAGTCCAAATTATAATGATTTTTTTTTTTTGTCTGGTGTCAATTAAATCAGCTTTGAGTATTGATAACACAATGATTTTTTGGCTTTTTCTTTT